>JAOBYE010003350.1:16924-39739 GCA_025403585.1 Parazoanthus swiftii | reverse complement strand
ACGGCCCAAACGCTAATTAAGGCCCTTTTTTGTTGTCTACTTCGAAACGGACCCACCACTTACTTTGTTTCACTCAATCTCTCAGAAGAGTAGAGTAAAGCATAATACGACGGTGCTTTTGTCATTGATTTCGACAGTGCTTTCGTCATTGGTTTCGTCGGTGCTTTCGTCATTGATTTCGTCAGTGCTTTCGCTATTGATTTCGTCATTGAATTCGTCAATTTTTTCGTCACTGATTTCGTCAGTGCTTTCGTTAGAGCTTTCGTCAGTGCTTTCGTCATTGGTTTCGTCAATTCTTTCGTCAGTGCTTTCGTCCGTGCTGTTGTGCTTTCGTGAGTGCTTTCGTTGGGATTGCTAAAACAGCACTCGTCAGTTGCAACATGCCACCGCGGTCATGCAAATAGACGACATAACACTCCGTTCTGAGATTTCGCGTTTCTGCCGTATGTGTCCGTTTTGGAATCGACCAAAAACGCACCTTTGAGTGTGGCCATACTTGTTCTGTGTTACGACTAAACTGATGTATTTCTTTTACAAATTAAGTGCTGCTATTTTAGAACTGTACGATTTTGTATAATTTTATTTTGTTGCTATTATGCCGATTCTTCCTTAAAATCAAATCAAGTATTCTTTACAACACGCCACGTGTCCGAACTGCGAGAGAATCAAGAGAAGAACTGATACTCTCTGAAATGAAATAATGAACGCCCACTGTTTATTGTTTTATATTAGCAACGACTTTTGTGTATATAATGTATCACCTTGCCCACGTACTCAAGGGTAATTGACAAAACATCGCTTTGAAGAAGAAACTGGTAGTGAATGGTATTTTCAAGTCATGAAACTTGAAGCTGCATTACGGTATGTAATTGCGTGTCTACCATAATACTACTACTAAGTATTTTGTTTTTCTAAAAGGGAAAGACCTTAATAAGAACTTTTCGTCATGCTGTGTAAACATTTTACATAGTGGAATACAACAACCTTGACACTTTGCATGGCTTTTATAAAAATCAATTCGTTTGAAAACAAGTGTGCATGAGTAATCAGTTTTCTTGCGTGCATGTGCCCTCTTCGTCAGATGCCAACCTTAAAATTGTTAGATTGTTAACAGTTAAGTATGAATAATAATGTGAATGCGGCTTGTTTCCTAATCCCCGATTAGCAATTTTTAATCGGTTTTATGCTATGAATAATTAGCTAAACAAAAACAGCTTGTATTGCCCATTAACCCTCTTTATAAACATCCCATCATAAATTTTAATGTCGACTAAATAGTTGACTGGAACAGCGAGTCTATTTATTAGTAAGATGATAAAACCCGTCAAATGATTTTACAACTTTACCTGTGTTTCAAAATTTCCCTTTAAACCTTCAGTGTTTTTTTGTCTGTTAATAAAAATGTCCTACATTTTCGCACCAGTTGACAAAGTTTCACAAAATGTTTTGTTAGTTTTGTTTCATACAAATTGAAACGAAAATTTTACATTGCCTATTGCATGAGGAGCAAAATTCTATTAAAACATATAAGCAAAAACTAAAGGGTTCAATCTTTTGAATACTTCTCCTGCCCTTGACTTCGCCTAAACAACCCCCACGAGCTCGGACAGGTATCGTGTACACATGTTAATCTCAATGATTGTCACACTTCTATCAAAAATAGCTGGAGCACTTGAACTTAACACTGTCCTTTACTACTGTAAAATAATGTCACCTGAAAACTAAGCGATGCAATGTAATCTAAATGTGCAAATTGCACAATGTCAGTTTGTGCTCGCTTTACGGAGTTCGCTTTGACTTTTTTTCCGTTTTGTATCTTTAGAAGTTGTTTCATGGGCTTTCAAGTTCACGGGATGTTTGTATATAATTGGCTGGATTCGTTTTTCATAGTAACCAATATGCAAGCAAAGTCATAACAAAGTTAAGGAAATACTAAACAGAGGACGTTTTTGATAATTTACACGTACTGAGGTATGATACTCTACCGATATATATGCAAACGACAATAACCTTAATTATTAACAAAAGCTTTCCCAAACAATCCGTAAACGTCTAGGACTAAAGACGTTTAACCATGAAAAGGTAATTACCTTTCTTAAATTGCAAGTTATAGTGTCGACCAAATTGATCGGAAGAAGCATGATGAAGCGTTCTAGATCTGGTGCCAGTGCACGGGCTCAAGGATTTGAAATCAACTGACATGGAAAAAAATTGCTGAGCTCTTAGAAACTTCGAATTGAGGTTGCTCAAGATTTGCAACAATGTTCTAAAACTAGCTGTCAAAGATGGCTAAACTTGAAGATGTAAGTCTCTTTTGGTTTTGAGCCAACACAAAACCCGGGACTGCATAATCAATTTACAAGCGTACGAGAAATAAGTCAAATTGAGACTCTTTTCTGCAGGTGGGCAAGTTGCACGAGATAGACCTGCACGTAGGTTACTATCTGTGATATCAACCCTGTAAGTTATGGCTATGTCAAGATATTGTATACCCCCGCATTATGTAATCAATGCTGCAACTTTTGTATGCTAATTTATGCCGAATGTACAAGAACTCAAAGCATGTTGTGCAAACACGTCTATCTTGTATCTAGGTAATTCTGGTAATTTGAAGTACAAAAGCAAAAAATTAATCTTTCGAAAAACAGTGCACGTTAATCCTCCAATATCAAAACTTTCTAAGGCGCAGCGTTGTAAGCTATTGAAATAACTGAGTCTTAAAGCCTTAACTTGAGCGGGGCCTTCGAGATCACTGTTCTATTCTCCTCAAGATATTCAAATAATAAGTTTCAGAGACCTCAACGGTTGTACGAGAGCATCGCTCTAAGTTCTTCATCTATAGATACTTGTAGCTGTTAACCTCGCTGGCTTACGAGGGCGCGGTCTTTTCTGTTCAACGATGGAATCAAGGCCTGCTTAGAATGTAAGCGGCAAAAAATTGCAAACTACAGTAGTACTTACTCGCGTACACTTAAAAGCATTACATAGAACTTTATTCTTCATTCCTGTACATTATGTTCTCTTTGAGTCTGTTTCTAAAGCGCTTTTAAAATGAAAGTACTTCTTTGGTCATAGAATTTAATGTTTCACATTAATATACTGATTCGTTTAGATATAACCCCAATTCCTTCTAACGTCGAAAACAAAACTGTGGGTATGATTATAATTCGCAGTAAAAGCGACTTAAAGAATATAAGTCACCTTTTTAGCACTGACCAAGTGCTTTTTATCAGTGTTTTTCCCCGGTGCTGGCTGAGCAGATTCCTTTTTATAGAGCGCACTAAGTGAAGGCTTATAAAGAAAGAAGACAAAACTATAAAGACATAAGACGCACGTGGGTAATTGTTTCTGCAGCTCTGAATGGACGAAAGTGAAGAAAATCCACTACAGCTTACACCTTTGTTTTTAATTCTTATTTTCTTGTCTTAAAATTCGTTAAATCTATTGATCTTTGGCCAGCAATTTGACCTAGCCAAGCGGCTGCTATCAATTACAAGACGCGAGACAAACACTGCTAACTTTTCGTGTCTTGTTCAACAACTCTGACATATTACACTTGAATAGTACTTTGGCCGTTTCATTTTCTTGAAAGAGTATTCGAAAACAGTTCATTTTAATGTCTTTTGCTTTCTCCTATCTTTCGCCCAATACTTCAAGATTCCAAATTCAGAACCTGGACAAATACGAGATCTGTTCAGTCATGTATATTGTTAGTTCTAAAAGCCACGTGCGATTTGGCACAGTTTTATCAAAGAGCGAGCGCTATTGTTGCGCCATGGATGACGCATCTCGCGCAGTTTTTGATCTCCGCTTCGTAGAAAGATGAGTTCTGATCAAGCTTGTAATTTTCAGTAAAACTAGTAAAACCAAAGAAAAGTTGAGCAATTTGTTGTTACCTCCAGTGATGTACATTCACCCAGAAACCTTGTGCTATTTTTCTTCAATGCTGGCACTGTGCCGAGTTGCTTAAAAATCCACCAAGCGAGTTTTCTTGTTCAAGTTTAGTTCAGAAATCCCCACTACAGCCGAGATTCGTAGAGTGAGCAGTAAGCAACACAAGAAACAGAAAGTTCTTGTTGTTACTGCACCCAGTCTTTTAAGCCCTTGGTTGTACACACAAAGACTATATTGAACACGTAGACGTGCTCACAGCTCGAGCGATATTTCCCGCCTCACTTCTCAACTATACTCGTGGTCTGCCGGCGATAAGCGCTCGCCTTTGTTTCATATCTCGCGCATGAGCAGTTGAAGGTGTGAGCATTTGTACATGCGCAGAACAAAACCCAAATTCCAATGCACGACACTGATTGCTCGTTTTTTGCAAACTTTTCAAACTTTTCGAAAAAAGTGACAACTTGATAACTGTTTCAAGAGCTCTGTGTAAATGAGAAAGCCCTAAAAAAGACAAAATTTTTAGAAAACAAGAACAAAATTAAATTTCCAAACTACTGGATTCATAGCAGCTCCGTACTAAAACGGCTAAAACTGGGCGCAAAAAGAGTAAATAATTTCGGTGTTTTAAGAGTTATAAATAAGACAAAATCGCAAAAAATTTTACTGCTTTTATAAAATTATACAAAATAATAAATGAATTAAGAGATGTAAAGAAAATTGTAACGTTTAAAAGGATTATTTTCAGGCGGTAGCCTCAAGAATTAAAACATTAGAGCTATAAAAGATTCAGTTTTAACAAAACTCAGCCCTATTAATTTTAACTTTAAAAATGAAACATAAAACGAAGCCGATTCAGAAGCGAGCACTGGTGCTTTGATCCAAAGGACAAGAGGTTCTCGTTAGTTCACGCACGCGTTGACTTTCGCGTGACCATCACCAATAAAACTGGGATATTGTGACAACGCATGCAAAATTCAAGTTTTCGCAATAAACAAACCATAATTTATTCAAAATAATTCACTTCCCTTCTATTTCCTGAGGGGCTAACTCAGTAATTAGCAAACTACACGATTGCTGAAGCTTTCTCGAATATCTCTTTAGATTTTTCTGCGAATCGAAACTGTTAAAATTGTCGATATATAGTTTAAGGTGTTTGTGGCATTCGTCGTACTTAGCCATTATTTCATGCACAGAAATCTTGTTTTCCATGTACCTGCCAGATTTCCATCGATTGAGTGTGTTCTTTCCGTGTAGTGAGTTTAGCTGAAAACAATAATCAAAATAATATCGTCAAATGTGAAGCGAAATTAGGCAATGACATTAGTTTTGCATATTTCAATACGCAACTTGGTCACGTATACATGAATTCACGCATGCTCATATCAGTTCTACACTTTTCCTTAGCCGATTTTTTATTACCCCATAATGGTTGACAAACAGTCGTTGCGAAATTCGCTTGGAAATATTTTTCCCAACAAATTATCGTCGGGAGAGCAGCGCACCACTCGGTTCTACGCTTAGAACAGCGATTTCTAACAAAAGCATTTCTTCAGGGCTACAACTAAGAGGTAAGCTGAATAGCGGTAAAAAATTTTTTGTTGAGACGGTATTCAGCAGCTTGAGAGAGAACATTTTTCTTGTTTTCTTTAAAGCTGTAATGACGTTTCCGTATATATTTTTAAGGTTTTACTTAGTTTATGAAAACATAGAGCTACTTGTACTTCGCTTTCAAGTTCTTAAATCGTCTACAGCGTTTGTCATTGGGATACCACAACCTACAACTCTTCCATAATTTAATCGCTAATTTTCAAGTGGATTTCCCATCGAATGAACTTGGCCGGCACAAATTTGCATTCGGAGTTGATTTTAAGAAAGCTTTAACTTTTCACCAGCGTTAAATGTGATCACTTTTACACAAGAAAAGAAATGCATTGGCGTTTGTCGCTCTCATCCCTGTCAAGAGAATTTTGACCTTCCTGAATATACGAGATTCTAAATTTGCATCTTTTCCTGGTTTTAGTAGCTTCAGCAAGCCTGTGATCAAGTTTCGGTTTTGAAAACGCGATCTGTAGACCTTTGTTTCTCAAGTTGGATCGACTCATACGCCTGTTTCTCGTGACTCGGTGGTTTGTGCGTAGCAGTGGAGAATCAGTTCTTGCAAGGCGTGACGGTGGCTGGTCACAAAATCTCTCAACCTCGAATTCATTATATATTAATTGCAGCGAAACAGATGCGATTTGTTTCTCTGACAGAGCCTTCCTATTGGTAGAAAAGTGGGCGATCTGTCATTGCCTCGTCGCAAGTGACAAAGTTCCGATTGTCAAGGACAAAATGGACATCTCCGCACTCTGTTGATGACGTGTGTGTACTATACCAAAATACCCTCCAATCGCAACTTGCAAAACGTTTCCTAATTACAATTATTTATCAAATCTTTTTATCACAATACTGTTTTGAATACGAGCTCGAATGAGACGCTTTACACCTGCCGCTGCAAAAAACATTAGAATTTCCCTTCAGAAATTCCCTTTAGTTTCAGTGTTTTTCTGTTCTTCGGGCCAACACCCTTCAGAAAATTCCCCGTAAACGTGGGAAAAACTCCTTGGCGTTCGTAACAGCAAAGAAGACAAAAACCAGCGAAAAATATCGGCCTTTATTGCTTAAGAAATTCATTTATTTGCTTCACAAGCTGAAATAAAATTTATTCATTTCTCGGTATCGACCTCTGTCGTGTCTATTTACCAAATGAGCTGATGTGAAGTCGGTCAAGGCCATCGGCCTCGAAAATCGTTTTCACATAATCAAAAAGATTTTCTGCGTAAATCGGCCACAGCGAATTTCTAAACCAGGTTTTTCCTTATTTTGAAAGTCAAATGTCGTAATAAACGGGTTCTGGTGGTCAAAACAAGCTAGATTTTGTTTCGCATGAAACGATTTTGAAGAGTTTGTTCCCCACTGGTGAGGTGTATTTCAAAGTTCTCAAGTAGTTTAAGCGAGCACGAAATCGTAAAAACTGAGGATATCGCTAAAGACACCGCTTTTTATATTTCTACCCAGATTACACACAATACCTTGACGATTTAAAACCACATTGGTGACATTTGAAAACCAAAATTGCGAATATTTCTGAGGTGCTTCTGAATGAGCACACCATCATTGCAATAACATTTTGCAGGAATTCCTTCTCTATCGTATTCGTCCATTTTCTTGTTATATTAGGGAGTTAAACACGCAGTTTCCTTTGCTTGCTCGATTCCAAAATACAGATATTTTGTATAACTATTAAGGTCGGATGTAACTGGACAATATTTATTTCATTTTTTGCTTGTATTTTTCTGTATTTTTACTACGCATGGCTTAACAGCTTCTAAAGCAGCTGACATGTGCGAGCACGAACAATGTTGAGAAAAACCTGATGAAAAAATTGTCATCTTAGGAAAAGTCTTGGAGTACTTTGCTCTCGTAAACTACAGAGGTTTTAGTTTAGTATTATCTTTGCTGAAATCAGTCAAGATCAGCTAAAATATTTTCGGATTTGAACACAAAATCAAGTTATGTAGAATGGCAACCAAGCCAGATGGTGAGCGGAATTCGTTCAAGTGAACTCTCAGAAGCTAACTTTGTAAACACTACGTTACCTTGGGAGGTCAAATTATGTTTTTTCATGTAGAAATTTTTAAAATTCACGTACATTCAGGTAGGCTAACACAAACACTTTGAGTCGATATTGCTTCATAACAGTTTGGCTATCCACAAAACCAAGAGAGACTACAAATCTGACACCAAGACCTGACAGCTTCAATTCTGATTGAGCCCAGAACTATCATCAAAGGATGGATTTTGTATAAGTTGAAAAATAAGTTCAAGATTTTAACTGCACCTATATGTTTATTTGTGAAAAAGGAAACGTTAAAATAAATGTAAATGTTTCATGTATGTAAAATCTTGAGATATAGTATACGAAAATAACATGAAAAGTAAGGCAAGAGACGAAATGTAAAGACACTTTATATAATAACGCGAACAATCTCAGTCGTCGCCACAATGGCTGTATGTCAAACTCTTGCCAATGCTAGAAAACTCGCGTATGTGTGTATGTATGTACATGTGTGTGTGGGTGTGAGTGTGCATATGTTTTTGAGAGAGTTTATGTGTCTGTGTGTGTGAGTTATTTAGACTTGAGAGTTGGAGGGTATATTGTGTTATATTCAGTTGAAACCTTTCATATACTCATACAGACGTTGCCTCCCCTACATCCCTGTTCTTTCGTTTGGACTTTGTTCTCGTTGAAACAACTGTGTATATGTGAGATCTCAGAAAATCATTTGGCATTCCCACACCTTACATCCAAAATAGCACAGATATAGACTAATTCTTGTCAGCGCTCTTGCTTGATTACATTTATGATACGCCAATTGTGCAAGTTGAAAGCTTGCTATTCAAGGTATTTTTTTGCTCACATTTTGATGGCAGCTCCCAAGCAATCAAACGTAGAGGCGGAAAGGTCGAGCTGAACAACACAGCTGAAGCTCGCTCATTCTCAAGCTGACCATTTCTTTCTCTCTCTTAAGTTAGGCTACGTCAAATTTCTCTCTATTAACGTCCCCATGACATCATTTCATAAGAGAGAAGAATGTAGAATTCAACTGTTTGGTAGCACTTGGTTGTTTCACGGTGTTTATGAAGCCACCATGACACAAGTTTGCGTACAATAGGGAACCACGCTTTCAGAAATAATCATTTATCAAAACTTCGAGCTTTGACCATTTTTTGCTAAATGAATAGCCGAAAAAAGAACTTTTTGATCAGTAAACCTATTTTTTACGGTAGGGCAACTAACTGTTGCAAAAGGTTTTTGTTACTTATACAAGTACTTGGTAGAATTTCCACTGCGTCACAAAACCGTATATACAGTACATTTTATATAATTTTATATATTGCAACATGAATTTACCAACACGAGTCCCTTCGAAGGATTAGAGGTCAAAAGTCTACGGCTGGCGTAACTCTAAATAGTTTTTGACGTGGATTGAGTGTTTACTAGCAAAAGCGAAGGCGTGGGTATTGATAGTAGTGCAAAATAATTTCAATTGTCAGCTTTGAAACTCACCTGATTCACACGAGGGCATGCGGCATTGTTCATTGGGTCCAAGACAATCTTCTAAAGCGATGTAGTGCTCAAAAACGAATGAACCTTCTGCAATTTTTTTGAACTGGTCGCTTGGCTCTGTTGTTTTCTAGCTTTTATGATGTATTTTTGCAAGTTTTAGCTGGAAAAATGTGCCTTTAGCTACAGTGGAAGCAACACATACAGCTCGTGGGCAAGAACAGTATTCCTTTGCAAAATCCATTTATTAAGGTGTAGTTTTCAACACACATCTATCTCTCTAATGCCAGATTTTCTACTTAAACCAGTTTTTGTTCTTCTATTTACAGGGCTAGCTTCTAAGATGTACACCTACGCGATTTCAGATGCAACACGACAGTTCACTGACTGAGGTCAGTCCTTGCGGCTTCCGGGATGTGGTTTCGACGAAAATGTAAGTGTATATACGCATCCACAGGTTAGCAGCTAAGATTGTAAGAAAACTGCTCATGAAAACAAACCGTTTGAAATCAAAACCTCAGTTCCAAAATTCAACCCCGTACCATAGAGTTGCAGTAGAGGTTAAAGAGCTGGAAAAATCAAAAAGTAGTTCGCCCGATCTTCATGAAACCTGCAATTTGGTTCGATTTTGTCGTTTAGATACCGTCAACAATCAGTTTAAAACATATGCAAAAGGTGGCCTTTGAACTGTTATACACAAAATGAGATGGATTTACTATTGCAAACTTATCTTAGTATCGACAGATTTCTAGTATATTTCTCATTTTTGTTTATGTTCTACGTACGAAAATAAATTGTAAGGAAATCTTTCATACGAAAACGTGAGATGCGAAAAATAGAACTGACAACCACGCATCTTTTCAACCGCGTCGTTCGATTCAAAAATCACATGAAACTCAACAATGCCTCTAAGAATATTGTTCTAGAATTTCTGTGCTATCCCTGTGATTTTTCCTATAGTCTTGAACTCTGTTGGTTTATGTTAGCTTGACTTTTGGCGCATTGATCTACCGCGGGCAGCTTTTACTTGGGTGTAGCTTTGGGACAACGAACACAGTTCTTCGACCATCTGGAAAGTTTGGTCTTTTTGAAGCACATAGTCTGTTCATGCATTGGCAACAAGTACATTTTGACAACAAGACAAGATGGAAGTTATAAGTCTTGAATATGAGGAAAGTCCCTCTGGTTGAAAGTCTGCCAAACCCGGCCTTGGAACATCACAAACACCAGTGTGTTCCTCCCTCTGTCAGCGCTCCTCGGTTACTCCCGAGCATCATATCAAGACTCGGAAAGCAATGAAAAGCGCAAATGCGCAAATGTTTTTAATGTTTAACTTGGTTTGCTCACTCTCCTTCTTCTTTTGTCGGTAGTTTACATCCATCTTGTCTCCTATCTGTGCCAACTGAACTGCAATTTGTGATACTACAACCATATTGGTAGGTTCGCCGTTCGGAAGAAGTCCGGGCGACCACAGTTCAACGTTCCTCCAATCCTCAGACCTGCACATAGCGTTTGTGAGAACAGTAACAACTCAAAGAATTCTTGCTCAAGAAAATGGCAAATTATGTCTTGCTCGTTCGGTTTATGTGTATCCACACAGACAAGCCACGAATACACGCTATTTTCACGTGTTGGTGTTTATGTGAACAGCCTGTTGCTTGAATTTCGTTTTGCAAATTCTATTACTACAGGATAGTTTATCCAATGACTAATAACGCTTGAAGTAAGTTTGATCAAATCTCTTAAGGGTGAAATAATCAGTGCCTGGGTCTTTAAGCCTACGAAATTGTCGCTTGATTCCTGCTAACCGCTTTCCAAACTGATCCCCCTGCCATGGTAAGAAATTCTTATTGCGTGTGCTTGCTTACGTAATAATTTATATCAAGCATTCTGATTGGCTAACACAGTACTGCTACCTTGGCCGATCAGTTGAGAAACTACGTCGAAGGAAAACACTACATCATGAAAATCTATAGAGAAAATGGAATTAACTGGGGAATTCCCAGCGCATAGCGCTCTTGAATTAGGGCTTAACGCAACAAATAAAATAAATGGTGCGGGACATACAACTACAATAGAAACATTAAAGTACACTTTTTTTCGGGCACGACATATTGGTGTTAACAAGTCTGCACCGAAATTGCTTTAAAAAAGTTGCCTGTTTGTATCAATGGACAACACACATATTGTATCTTCATTTGAAGAAACACAATTAACCTGAAAATATTCAGTTGTTTATTTTTTGTTAGGCCTTGTTTCAGACCAGCCCTTGTGGATGATATATATTGTGATCGGCTAAAAATTCCACACTAGAAATACACACGTAAAAATCTTGTCGAGAGTAATTTCCTGTCAAAAGAGAGAAATACAAATAAGAAAAAATTATCAGCACGGAATAGACGAAAGATTCTTCGAGTGAGTTGAGGCCGTAACTGCATTTTCGCCTTATAATTCCAAAGAAAAACAAGGTTAACTGAAAGATGAAGCAAACTGGAAGAATTCAGGTTTTTATTTTCATGACTTATTAATAATTGACGGCATCATTTACGGCACGAGGTGGAAAGAATCCAAACGTGACCTTTCAGAACAAAGAGTTTTTCAAGCTGTCACGTCCGGTTTTACGGACTTTGTACACTTCTTGCTGTAGGTTATTTGCTTCGCAAGAACCTTAAATCCTCTGAGCATGCGTGACATGATGTTAATGTTGTAGTTTACTTTTCCTTAAATTATTTTAAACTGGACTGTAAATTTGTGAAATTCATCAACTTAGACAAGTTTTGAAGGCCAAGGTTGAAGCTCATGTGTTATTTTCTACATAATGTGTGGCTCCAAAGACAGGAGTAAAACCTACAAAACCTTTCGTCATCGCTCTTACAGTCGGTCAGTACCGACACCGTAACAACAACTCCCTCGTTTACGTTTTCTTTGTGCTGAAATTCTCAAAGATATGTGTCGGAAAAAAATTAAAATGTTCTGTCGTCAACTGATAGTGAAGTAATCTGAAAGAAATTAAGTTCCCAGTGAATTGAAGAGGATTATTCGCTACAGGAGGCAAATCGGTAGACATGGACGTAGTGGGGTGCCTTTCATTGGTTTATTGATGTAAGAAACGAACCCCCCTCTGGGCTTATTGACCTTGGTGTCGGACTTTAACATTTTCTTACAATGAAGAAAGATTCTATCTGTTGGCTGGGCTAGTTGGTGATTATCATGTTTCTTCCACCCTGAATCACGCTTGTAGTTGAATGATTTCGTACAAAATTTAATCAGAACTAACACGAGCTGCAGCGATCGATAATGATCACAACTCACTCTTCAGTTTTGTATATGTTCTTTCGAACAACTTTGTTCCTTTGCATCCACAGAAGCCACACATAAACCTTTTTTCTCATCCACGAACCACAGAAATAACTTTTGTATCTGAGGACATTGAACGTGCTTGAGATATATTTATTCGATAGTGTTTTAAAATTATAAGCAATCCCAAATGGGAATCCTGTTTACTATATGAAGTATTTAGTGCAAAACACCGCAATATTTTTTAAAAAAGAAACATCTTCCAGCAGCGATTTTAATATTTAAACAACAAAACAAACTTGTCGTCCTTCTAGAACTTTTCTTTCTGCGTAGCAAGTCTAAGAGCTTTCAAACACCCTTCGGGAAGAATAATTGAGTTTTTTTTATGTTTTTTTAATGTTTTTTCTGCGCGTTTCTTCATAAGTACATTTCACTTCTGTTTTTAATTAGAAATAACATTTCTTCCCGGTTTGTTTTGTTCACTTGCTGAGCAACATTTTGTGATTGCAAATTAGAAAGAAACTAAACACAAGTTCCAGTTGATATATTTTACGATATGTCCCAAGGTAAACAAATTGGAACTATATTTAACCGTAATTTCCAACAGTCTCAAAAACCTGCTTGAAATGGTTCGTTGGCTTAAGAGATCAGCTGAAAACATTCGTGTCTTATAGTTTTCATTCAGCTATCAAGACCATGATTCTGTTTTGATGTTGTATTAGAAAGAATCGGTAAACACTGAGACAGAGATTATATTTAAAAGCAGTTTCAATATCTCTAGCTTGCAGAGAAGTTTATATTTTGTCACACGTAACTTCTAAGGAAGCAGGTAGTTGATTCATTAAGCCCACAGGTAGTGCAGCTTTTTTCCAATATTAAATCATAAGAAAGCATACCATGATCACGCCATGTAATTGCAGCGAACAATCGAAGTAATCGTAGGTGTCAGTCAATATAACTGTATTATGAGTATTAGAAAAGTTTAAAGTATAAATTTATACAAGTTTTTACTTGTATTTGACATAATTTTGCTTCATTTTCCTATTGGATTGATTACTAAATATCGTAAGTCAAAAACGCCACCTCTCAATATATCCAAAACACACTTTAGTACATTAAGCACGTTCTCTGAAGACAAATAGACATTTTTAATTATGTTATTTGTTTATAAACAGTTCATATTTAACTCTCCATCTATTTATATCTTTTTTGGTTCACAAACCCATTGTCCCGTTTATCCTAAGCCTTGTGGATAATTCTGTGCTTGTCTGCCTAAGTTCCAAGCATCGTCTTTTTGTTTTGTTTTATTTTATTTTATTTTATTTATAGTTGTTTTTATTTAACCATTACCTTGCGTTATATCTCAATCTTTTGTCCATCGTTTTAAAGCATTGTTTATCTAAGCTCACATATTTATCCAATAAATTAACATACCGAAAATCAGGTTGTCGCTTTAAGCCTCAAAAGACTGCTGAACTGTCAGAAAAGTAATAACAAAAGTGTATACAATACTGTTATGTTCATTTTCTCCTATTTACTTATTTACTTAACTATTCACTTCCTTTTATTTCAGTACTAATGTGCTTTCGTTCTTTTTTTGTCCTAGATAAAGAACAATGGTATTGATGTATAAGCCTCGTTCAAACTTATTGATCGTTGCTATTCATTAATGGTCGTGTGAAGTTTATGGTTCATTTTGGCAGAGCCAAGCAGTCCATGCGTGTTGAAAGCAAAAAAAATGCCAAATCAAGCACAACCGACTTATCATCGCCGACTTGGTGAGTTCGTTTGGCCAAGACAGTTAACTTATTTACTCACTCTCTTTTACTTACTTAAATGCATATTTACTCTTTTATTTACTTACTTGTTTATTTACTTACTCACTCAGTCACTCAACTCATTTACTAACTTACTTAATATTTAGAAACTTCCTTTTGCCTCGCATCCTTTTTGTACGTTACCTGATTATATTGAATGAAAGCCTTTCGATTCTTCTTGCGAACAATTTTCGATAACAATTTCTCCCAGGAAACTAAAAAGCGAACCGGCTTGAAATATTTAACTCACTAAATAACAGTTGTTCTTAAAGAATAACTGAAGGCTCTTTCAATTTTTACAAGTGAAGGTAACTTTTCGCGCCATGGGTGATCGCTGCTACCACACCCAATCATTAAAATCATCATGAAAGTAGGCGAAACAGTTTACAGACACTTCATCATTAATTTATTATCCACATCAAGGCCTGAACTAAACTGAAATTTTGTTCAAGCGTTTATCGGCTAGTTTTTTCGTTGTTTGTTTTAAACTGGTGAATCAGTTTTGGGACGGCTTTAACACATAACATCTCTTGCTGAAAAAAAGTATAAACGAAATCAAGAACACAATGCAATGTTTTGTTTCATTTTTCAGAGCACACCATTCTAAATCAAAACCCTGAGGGTATTGACCTTGTATTTTTGGTATAAAAAGTCGTTTTTGAAGAGTAGCTAAAGGCTATTTCATTTCTGGCATTTAACACTGGAACTTTTTGCGCCACGTCAGACAACCGCTGCTACCATGCACACCAAGCCATTGATTGAAATTATGTATCTTTTCGACGTAGAATTCGAAAACAATTCATTTACAATAATTGTAAATCATTTTAAACATCTATCAATTCAATTCCGAATTTCTCTCATTGAATTTTACAGAAACACTGCAAATATCGTCTATATACACGAACACAAAGTTCTGAACGCTGTTTTTTGCCTTTCTACATTAAGTTAATCTGTATGTCTAAATATATTTTGTTTTGGAAAGCTAAATTTCAATTATTCTTGTCATGCTTAGTCTGACAAAATACCAACTATTGCTGTAAAATGGAGAAAGGAGGATATACAGCGTCAAAGTTTACCGACTTTGATTAAATAGACAAGCATTGCATGGCTAAGGCATAGCCAAAATTCTCAATTAACACGATCAATCATTGTACGATTCCACACCAAGCTAAGCTCTCTTTGAAACAATTCAAAATTTTTTTTAAGTGTTCCGCAGTGGTTATTCTTCAGACAGGGCAGTTTTATCATGCAGTTGTTGTTAACTCACAAACGTCTTTGCTCATAAAGTAGAGGAAATGAAGAAAACGTTATTTTCTTTTGTTTTGCTTTATAAAGATCATCGTTCAATTTTCGTGCCTCGTAAGGTGGTAAATGAGGTGGCTTACGATCGTTTGGCCGATATATATCAATAAAAACTTTGTGGTTGTGAAGCTGAGCGTCTTTAGAACGTATATTGACCACTTATTGCTTGTTAAAAGTTGTTTTGAAGAATAGCCGAAGGCTATTTCAGTTTCTACAATTGGTAGAAGTAGTTCGCACCACACGCAATCACTGCTACCACACCGAGCCATTGAAAAGATTAGGGAAGTGTTTTTCAACATCTTCTTGACATACGATGCTAAAGAAATTCAGTTTAGATAATCGTTAATCGTTGCAAACCAGTTTATAAAACCAAATCAGCACTTCAATAACTACGGAGTTAGCTTATAAAGCACTGCAGCTTATATCATCCGATGATTTAACAATAATATTTCTTGACACTTTTTGCGATTCCCGTTTCCGAGTTCTTTACTTGTATACTTACTTACTTAACGAATTAATTAGTTAGTTTGATCTATCCAGATTATTGTATTTTTGAGCACTACAGGTCAGCAATGTTTAATGTTATGTTCAGTGTGGAAAAATTTCAGAGTCAATGATTTAGTAACCTTAAATTACCAAGCGTCATTGTGATTATTTCAGAAGTAACAACAAGGATGTCCCACTAACTGCAATTCCCGTCTTCTATATTCCACATCAAAACTTTTGTTCGATTGTTCTTCCGCTACTTCAAGTAACTACTTAGCATAACGAATATTATCGAAACAATGGTTATCAAACGTCGGCTTTCTAAAGAATAATAATCTAGATTGATCAACTTAATGTAGAAAGGCGAAAAATACGTACGGAAAGAACTATTTTGTAATGTTTGATCAATAGATGATCTTTGCATTGTCTTTTAACAAACTCACTTCAATGATGAAAATGCTGAATGTCTGAAATAATTAATGGTTATCTTAATTGATATAAATATATATAGCATTGAACATCAATAAGATGATGAGACCAGGAGAAATGATAAACAGCTGTAAATATTCTCCACCTACTTCCCTGAAACTTCAATGATTTGGTGAAATAGCAACGACAGCATGTGGTGCAAAAAGTTCTCGCCGTGCAATTGCAGAATTGAAATAAATAGCCTTCAGCTATTCTCTCAGAAGCAACTTTCAGTAAGCAATAAAAGATTATACTCTTTAAAAGCTTGGCTTCAAAGCTACATAACATTCAGTGATCTGTCTCCGATTGAGCGCAAGCCAACAAAAAAATCACTCCGCCGGGCTCTTAACTGGGGCGGAAAGCTTTCAAAAGCAAACAAAACAAAACATTAAATATGTTCTCAATTTCCTCAACTAGTAAAATAAAGTTTCGGAACAAAGCGGCGCCGAAAACGTACTAGATTTAAAACAAAAACATGCAACAGCTGATGAACACTTGATCAAAGATTTGAGATTAGCTGAGGCCATGGTGAAGAATATAGATTTTGGGAAGTCAGCTAGTTTAGTATGATTTTCTTGGTGTTACTCCTGAAATTATTGCATCTAAAGCTACGGTGCTTGTGTATTTATCGTTAGTAATTTACTGATGCTTTCCCTTCTTTGGTTCTGATAGCTATAATAGCTAAAACTTTGAATATTGTTTCTATTGTTAAATCAATGAATGACAAAAGATGCAGAGTTTTATATAATTTAGCGTGCACTGAAAGAATTACTAAACTATGATGATATGGGTTTGTAATGATCAACTTTGACTGTATTCGATTTGTTTAGCATTGAATGTCAACAAGATAATGATAACAGAAGAGAAATAGCTGTGAATTGCTCCACCTACTTACTTCCTTGACCATTTAAAAAACTGTGTGTCGTGGCATCAATATCATAGTTCCTACTTTCTGTAGACATTGAAATAGCCTTCGGCTTTTCTGCAAAAATAAACTTTCCATAATCAATAAAAGGTCAATATGTTTACAGTTCGCTTGCGAAGCTACGTAGTTTTCACTGATCTATCGACAAACGGTCAAAAGCCGCCAATTTCAGTACTTCAAAAGATTCAGAATTTCAACGTTAAAGGGCAAATCAAGAAAGTGTAATATACCTTTAGTTTCCTCTACTAATTACGCGCAGGGATTTTTGCTATCAAGGTCTCCACAAAATACATTAATTAGAAACAAATAAGAAACGGTAACTGATGAACCGTTGAAACTTTTTTGCTTTCTTCTATGAATGGTTGCCACTTTCTACTAAAATGTGATTTTTGACAGAACATTTCAAATTTATTTTATAGATAACTCTTTATTAATACGTAGTTTGTAAGCTTTTTAGATTATAGTACATGTAAATTGTATCTGTTAATAAGAACTAGACTATTATAAAATCAGTGATACTCTTTGTTATAAAGTCATTATGATGATAAAGGTGCTTGTTAATTCAATCTATTTAAGTAAACGTTTGATGCTTTTCAAAGCTCACCGTTGTAAATCAGAGGACAAAATTGGTGGCTTGCTCTTGTTTGACGATAAATCAGTGAAAGTTATGTATAGCTTCAAAACTAAACTTATGAAGAGATAAATTTTTATTGCTTAATAAAAGTTGTTTTTGATGAATAGCTGATGCTACTTCAATTTCAGCAATGGGCTAAAACGTTTGCACCACACGACATCACTGCTAGCACACCAAGTTTCTGCATGATCAGCGAAGTAAGTGGAGCAATTTACAGCCATGTATCATGCTCCTGGTCTCAATATCGTATTGATATTCAATATCAAAAGATTCATTTTCGATAATCATTAATTATTACAAACATTTATATACTTAATTCAGCATTTTCGTCATATGTACACAAAGAACAACGTAAATATCATCTATTGATAAAACGGTACAAAAAATTATCAAAGGATTATTTTTCATCGTTCACACAAGCAAACGAAACTTGCCAAGGAAAAGTTGTCAAATTGTATCCGTTGTATATCCACACAAGCAAATAGAAACTAGTAATATCCCCCTTCAAAGAACTTGCTCAGATAGAACTGGTTTAAGTTTGCAGAAGACCGCAATGCAATTATCATCTATTGATCAAACCACACAAACAAAGTTTATTGACCCTTTTTTTCGCTCTTTTACATAACGTTTATATATCTAAATCAAAAGAATAACCGATGAAGACTTGAAGAAAAACATTTCAGAAGTTTCAGTGTATAAATTGATAACTAATGACACTTTTGGCTTATCAGTGAAATGATCGCCCCTAAAGCCACGATACTTGTTTATCTAGTCTTAGCAAAATGTTGACGTTGTATCTCCCTCCTCGCTGAGAGCGATAATTGCCAATTTCCTGGCAGTAAGCACAAGAAAAATAACTGAACTGTGGCTTCTGTGACAGAAGTGTTAAATTTAGTTGATAAATGATTGTAATGATTAACTATTATCGTAATAAATGTTTTTCAACAATGAGTGTCAAGAAACAATGAGAACAAGGAGAGATGATAAACGGCTGTAAATTGCTCCACCTATTTCCTTGGTTCTTGCACGATAGCGTGTGGCGCCAAACGGTTCCCGCCAATTACTTAAATTGCCAAATAGCCTTCAGCTATTCTTCAAAAACAAACTTTTTATTATCATTTAAAAGGTAAATGTTTTAAAAATCGGCTGCGAAGCCACATATACAACTTTTGACAGATCTGTTGCTAAACGATCGCCAGCCATCAATTTCGTCACTTCACAGGGTTCTTATCTAGAACGCCGAGCTCATTTAGTACAGTATGACTTTTTTGGCACTATTTCTGAAATGACTGCCACCAAAGCGACAATGCTTCTGTGTTTAATCCAAGTAAGCCCTCTTCTGTTTTGATGCCAGTTCTCAGAAACATATTACTATAGATAGATCGACGTAATGTAGAAAAGCGTAAATTTAAGGTTTCTAATTCCTGAGAACGCTGTGAAGTGGTGAAACTAGATCACGGAGAATGATGAAGCTTGGCAGACTCAGTGATCTTTTGTTGCTTATTAAAACTTGTATTTGAAGAATAGCCGAAGGCTATTTCAGTTTCTACAATTGATAGGAACCATTTCACACCACATGTAAATAAACTTTTGTTGCTGGTTAAAAGTTGTTCTTGAAGAATAGCTGAAGCATATTTCAAGTTTTTCAAATAGCGGGAACATTTTGTCACAGAATAGAGGGAGAAATTTACAGCCGGTTCTCATTTCTTCTGTCTTCTCCACGATTTCTTATTGGTCCGTATTGATATTTAGTACTGAAACAACAAATTTACCATGATGATCGTTTCTCGTTACAAACCTATACCTGTCACTCCACTGCAAGGGAGATTTGGAAAACTAAGGAAGTAAGAAATATCTAACAAAACAAACTGTCAACTATTAAGGTTTCTGTATGCTCCGCAGTTAATCGTTTATGAATATTTTGAAACTTTCACATGAGACATATCATCTGCCTAAGTTCTTTTGCAGGTCCGTAGGCAGGGGGGTGCACGGAGTGCCTACGCACCCCCCCGACCCAAAAAGGTCCGCATTTTTTATAATAATAATAATAATAATAATAATAATAATAAGTCTTTAATAGCTCTGATAAAATGCACATAGCATGAGTTACAATGATATTTAAAAAGAAATCTTAAGAGTTACAATAGAATTATAAAATACTAAGAATTACAACAAGTATAGGGCGTGCGCTGGAAATGCAAATTACTACTAAATTATATATTTACGAGAGGTCATATTTAAAAATCAATCTATTTACAAAGGAATTTTTAAACCGTTCTGTGTTCAGCTTTGGCTTGGTATGACTGGCCTTTCTTAAGTTATAAGAATGTTTTTGGGCTTAGGTAAAAGATCATGTAAAAGGTGGTTTTTAAATGAAAAAATGAAAAAAATTTAGAGGTTTAATAAGACGATGAAGAAGCCCGAATAGATTTATCGTACCATTTGGTGTTACAGTAATTCGAAACGACTAAAAAAAAAAAAGCCCTAAGTGTGTTTGCCCCACAAATTTGGCTTTGAAGAGTCCAAGTTTACGTAGTTTGCACCCCCCAACAAAAATCCTGGCTACGGGCCTGTTATGTTTATGAGTTTTAATGAGACGTACTGAAAATGACAAGGCACTGCAAGATACCCTTTACTCCAAATAAAACCCCTTACGCCCTAGCAACAAAAGAAGTCGGAAATGGATTTCATGGCTTTGAGTAACCTACATTTACCTCGTTCGATGATGTTATACATAATAATTTAAACATGAAAGAAACTTGCGAATATCAAAGCGCTTCATTGTTGAAATGACTGTGCAAATGAGAGATTTGCTCAAAAAAAATCAAAATGTTTCTCTTATAAAATTGTAAAATCAGACACAGTTGTTTTACATATAGTTTTTTCTTTCAGGTATGAATAAAAGTCAGAGAAAACAAGGTGTAAGAAGTGGATAGATTGAGACTGAATCAAGCTATCAGTAGCTGGAAAGTCAACGAACGTCAATAACTTATCCTTTAGTAATGTTTTAAGCAATTTCCATTTTTCTTATTTTTGAAAGAACTCAGCAACCGCTCGGCTACTATGCACATTTAGATTGTTACAATGTTTTAATAAATCTTCACTATGGGACATATACGAAAAACGTTGTTGTTGTAAATTTTCATTTAGTCAGAGAGTTTTCCAAATCAGCAGCACGCCGTAGATCAAAGAAAACCGCGGCCAAAATACTGCTTTTCTACTGCTTTCAGTGATTAAATTTTGTTTTTTTCACTCCTCGTGTAAATCATAACTTGATGAACTTAAAGCTCGGTGTGGTGCCAGCAAAATCATTCCTTCGAGTACTTCACGGCAGGATATACAGTCATCAAGCTGTGTTGTTACAAAAAGAACGTGTATTTCTGTTTTTCCCGGAAAAACATTGACTACCTTATTATAGGAATAATAATAATAATAATAATAATAATAATAATAATAATAATAATAGAAGTGGTAGTAGTAGTAAAAATAATAATAAAAAACAGCAATTATAGTAATGTTAAAGATGTTAATAATAATAATAACAACAACACTTAATAAAAACAGTAATGAGGAGAAGTTAAAACTTTTTAGAACATAGCTGGCAATTTTCGCGCGCTTTTTGTATGGACTTGCTTGTAAGTTAAGAAAGTTTTTTTGTGCCATTTTTTTTAGTTTCACAGTATCTCACCACAAAGGAACACGGGGATCCCCTAGTTTTCATCTCATTTGATTTAACTTAAATAAATTCTATCATATGACAGAATTATGAATTTTCCATGTTCTGAAATATGATTAAAATATTGTGTGGGTTTTCATATTTATACTTGAAACAATAACTGTGTCCTTTGTACCAGCTTTCCTGTTTCCTTTTTTTTTCAAATCTTCGCACTTAATTTGTTTTTAGTTGTTTAAACTCAGCTTTATCATATTAACAAACTTCTTCCATTTGGATCTTTTGCCGTTTGACTGCTCGTAGCTCGTTCAGAAAAGTTCGTGTTCATTTCTTTTTCGGAGGAATGACCTTAAAATCATTATTGTACCAACTTTTGCAAAGTTTTCAAAAACCGCGGTCGACGCATCTTCAAAATTCCATTTTTTACATCAAACTGACTTCAGGTTATTTCTTATTAGCTTTTCAGTTCTCTGTAAATGCTGGGTTTAATATACATGCCTTATATAGCTGCAAAAATAAATGTGCATTCGTCAAAAGTCAGTTTTGTGACAAACTTGCCACATTCCTTACTCTTAAACGTATTTTCAGACTGTTGCGTTTGCGGCAGGTCTTCATGGTGCAGTAATGCAAATACATAAATTTATGTAAACACTTCAAGGAGATGGCTGGAAGTGTCAAGCCGAAATTCGCTGTGTCAGCAAATATAAGAAGTGCTTAAAGCGATGCTTGTTAATCTATATAAACATTGGAAATAAACTGGACAATGCTGTAAGTGGTTGAAGTACAGCACAAGAGCCTGATAACAAAATCAGTTTCGCAGTTGATAACACGGTCTCAGGTGAAATATATCTCGTAATATTGGAAGTGGTCTTTGTTTAAAAACGTTAGACTTGAAGCGTAATGCGGTCTGCGGTCACCAGGTGAAGTACAATCCAAGAGCCTGATAGCAAAATCAGTTCCACAGTTGATAACACGGTCTCAGATGATACATCGAGCCTAATATTGTAAGTGGTGTTTATTAAACGTTAGACTGAAGTACAATGCAGTCACCAGGTGAAGTACAATCCAAGAGCCTGATAACAAAATCAGTTCCAGAGTTGTTAACACGGTCTCAGGTGATACATCGAGCCTAATATTGTAAGTGGTGTTTATTAAACGTTAGACTTGAAGTACAATGCGGTGACTAGGTGAAGCACAATCCAAGAGCCTGAT
>JAOBYE010003350.1:0-10057 GCA_025403585.1 Parazoanthus swiftii | reverse complement strand
AAGCAAAAGTTCTTATGCATGCCTTTGACCGTCCTCTCCAGTGTCTGTCTGTCTGTCTGTCTGTCTGTCTGTCTGTCAGTAATCACATGTCAGATTTATCAACTTCCGTATTTCTCGAATAAGCACCGAGAGTGCATAATTATTTTCGATTTCGTGTCAGGAGAGCTTATTCGGATGAAAAGATGATGAAGCTCAGAGTGGATGAGCTAACAAAGCGAGTTTCTGAGCAACAGTACTCCTTGCAACCTGTTTCCAGTTCTTTCCGATTTTGTAATGGTAAAGGGGGGGACAGTAGAGGCCTAAACAAAGAAAACGGAGGGGGGTGGTGTTGAACAAAGAGAGGGGAGGGGAGCCTAAGGTTGAACAAAGGGATGGGAGGCAAAGGAAGTCAAAGAGTAGACATGTATACTTATCTGAAAGGGCACTTAAGGTACTTCTTCTATTAGACTGGGAATTTACTTGCTGTAAGAAGTTCATAAATAAGTTTTTATTCATATCTCCACTGGTCAAATTGTTCAGCAACTTAAATAAACATAATGTATATAATTTGCTAAATCTAGACAGTTTCTGTTTCTGATCTGATAACGGAATGCAAGAGTACTGGTGCTTATAATGTATAACGGCAACTTGTCTCACTTATCTCTTATTTCTGCATTGAAACATATCTGGCTTTGTATTAAACAAAACAAAATGCTGCCCTTAGGGGTGGGAGCTTAATTAATTTTTGGCACATCTGACTGAGGGCTTTTTAAAAGGGAAGGGGGGGGGGTTAATAAAGAAAATTCCAGGCACTGGGAGGGGGATGGGCTTAGTTTTGGAGAATGCTCCTTTGACAGACACTGACGGGACATATTCAAAGAAATACAGAATGTGTTAACTTCAGTAACAGACATGTAAACAAGTATGGTCTTACTTCCCGCCAACAGTGCTCAGACATACCCACACAGTCAACTTTCACCCTAAAACATACCTGCACTTCTGTATCTGACTCAATATCTCTTTTGAAAGAATTTTTCATAAAGTCGTATTTGTTAATCTGTACCATCTACCTTTTCTATCTATCACTTGGCTAAACATATCAGTCCAATCAGCCCTTCCCCAACTCCCCATATCAGCATACACAAATTCCATCACGTACATTGTAGAGTAGAGCTATACAGACAACCAGAGTCCCATAACTGCCTGCCTACCTGCTGCACTGCTAAACAAAGTTCACAGGATATCACTGATCATTCTCGGCAGCTGCCAAGCTGATCAATAATGACTGTCCTCCAGCCAATCTGTCCTTCAATCTTGTCCACGAATCCAGTCCATAACTGGCTGGCTGTCCATCAGGTTCTTCCCGACATTAAATCTTCACAAATGGTGTCTATCTGTTCATGTCACTTTTCTCAAGAAGAACTGTCAATTAAATCAATATCAATCTATACTGGTACTGAGCCTTATTTAAAGAGCTCCAAGATTGAAGGTTTGAGAGCCAAGTCTTTAGCAAGCTGTCCCTTAGCATCCTTGAGGGACCTGTCTGCTCGGTAGTCATTCAGCAGAAGAGACACACAATTCTCATGTCCCGCAGCAGAACAGAGATGAAGGGCTGCAACAAAAATGCACCCAGTTTTTTAATCTAAGTAGCTTATTGATCCTAAACTATTTTAGGTGTCATTTTGATGGTCTTGGAAAGAAATTTGAAGGTGTCTTTTAGTTTTTGAAAAACACACCAAGAAATATTTTAAACTAAAAAGGCACAGATAAGGAAGAATTTATCTTGTTTTCAACCAGGAAAGTCTGAATTAGTTTTATTTCACGCTTACTTTGCCTACTTGATCAAAGAACAATTTGGTTAAAAGTTCAATAAAAAAAAACCTATTGCTGTGTTTTGTAAGCATCAAAACATGGTTTGTTTACATTTTTTTGCCCCACTTCAGTCCCACAAAGCAATGGTAAGATGTATTTTGAAAATGAATTAACATACCACTCATCTCACTGCAGAGTGAAAAAGTCTACAAGACTTTTGAAAATGATGGCACTTTTATTATCTTTTCACTTAAGTTCAAGACATCTGCAGAGAGTTTGAAATTATTTAACTTACTGTGTTGTTGTTAGTAGTGAAATAGGTCAATTGAATCTACACCATCACAAATCATACTATCAAACTTCTCTGAACAATAATGTTCTGAGGGTATCAAATAATTATGGTCCCGTGATATAATTTATTTGGTACTTTTTCGGTTTGGGGTTTAATTCAACTTTCAGATCCTCAGATCAACCTAGTTACTCCCTGGGGAGACAACACAGCTCATGCTCTCAATTCAGTTTCTGGATTCACCCATCACCTGCTATACCCTGGATACAAAACAAAGAATGACCCCTCACCTGTCCATCCACTGTTGTCTTGTGCGTTCACCTTTCCGCCGGCATCCAACAGGAACACCAGTGCTTCTTTGTGGGATTCCTAACAAGTAAAATAGCAACACACAATAATCAGGGAACTGATTTTCTTATCATCATCTAAAACATTTACTGAAAAAAATTAATTAATCATTACAAAAGCAAGCACAAAGACACAGTAAAAATACAACAACTTAAGAGAGATAATTTTTCCTCTTAAATGAAAACAAGGAAATGGATGAAACTTTCTTCAGATGATCTGGAGGATTATTCCAGATTTTGGCCCCTAAAAATACAAAACTACTTCCGATCAATCTATAGAACTGTGTTCTTGTAGGAGAGTTTCAAAATTTGGTGTGGAGCATGGTCAAAGTAGGATATTGTACCTTAGCAGCAAGGTGAGCAGGCGTCATGCCACTGGTTGCAGTCAGTGTCTTAGGATCAACACGGTGTTTTGTAATCAAGTACTTGATTGACGGCAGACTGCCTGCTTGTGCGGCATGGTGGATGGCTTGTTTGCCAAGACTGTCACAGACACTCAGGTCAGCCTGTCAAAAGAAAACAAGAAACAGGGATGTTTGCTTTTCTTCTACATAAAAATCTGAAAGGAAAATCAATGAACGTTACAGTTATGTAGGTTTAGCTCAGATTCACAACTTGCCATATCAAAGAAGATTAAACATCACATGTATTAACAATTTTATCTATAATCACTATATTTCCACTAATACCCATTTGCAGCAAAGGGCTGAATTGCACAGGTAAAAAATGACAATATTTAATAGTTAGACCTATGTACAGTTGGTAAAAATGCAAGTTAGTGTAAAATGGGTTGGCACAAACTAAAAAAAAAAACAATCTAGGAATTAATATAAAAGGGAGATACAATGGGGGATAAAAAATATTAATATTCTTGAAATAGCACATGTGTTTGTTTTAAAGTTTGTGTATGTTTAAAAGTTAAATGTGAATTTGACCTGAAAATCGCTCTTACATGCAACTTGAGTAAGAAAATTCTTTTCCAATTATGATGATCCAATGAGCAGCACAAGACAGCTTGGAAGGTTTACCCCAACCCCCCCCCCTTCTCTGCTCTCCCCAGTTTTCATCTGCTACATTTCCACTCTGAGCATCTAAAACTTCTACTGTAAAACAAATTTCAGCAAAATTATGCAGTTTCAGATGTAAATAGAGCCCTGTTGCCTCAAATAGTCTGGACAGGTTTGAGTGTAAGAAAAACCTTGCTGTGACCACTCTTGCATGCTATTCAATATCATGTGTTGTACAAACTTCTCACAGGCAACTGAAAAAGCAAATCTACCTGCCCTTTGGACAACTTGCTGAAAATCTTTAAATTCGAACACTGTTATTGCTCAAAAACCTAATGAAACCCTGCTTTAGTTTCTGTCATTACCTTGTGTTCTTTTATCAAGATATCGGCAACGTCTGTGTGTCCTCCCCGGAGAGCATCCATTAGGGGAGTGGCACCACAGCTGTCCTTCTCATCTGGTTTATACCCACATCTACACACAATAATAACAACAACAATAACATTATTATAATTAACTTTACCTTTAATAACTTTATTTCTGAATCAATAAAATCCGAATGGCAACAAGAGGCTGAATTGCTCGGCTAAAAATTACAGTTTACAAAATCTATGTTTTATAAAAAGGTATGAGTAGAATGGGTTGTCAAAAGCTATAGTTGATAAAAAACAAACTAAGAATTATTATAAAGGGAATACACTGGGGGATAAAACTATTTTTAAAACAGCACAAACAGTAACAAAAAATAATAACAATGATAGTCATAATTTAAAAAAAATAATAATAACAATAGTAATAATAACAACAATAATGATAATAATAATAAATCAATTTTTGACCGATCCAGTGCGGTGTGCTTTTCCCTCACTATAAAAATGTAATGTATACCATATTTATCCAGGTATGTCACACACCGTCACCCCCATTTTGAAGTCTGTTTTCAGGAAAAATGTTACTGCACACCATTTTACATTACAACTACTTTTCTGAAAAATACAGCTCAGTCATCTTAAATCTAGCTCTACTACGTGTACTATGAAGTACTTACTGAACAGGTATGATTGTTTTTTTCTGACACATATTGAACCCTGTAAGAAGCTACACATACTTTGGGACTGCAGGAGTATTCATTTTCCTATTTCATACACAACAATACACACTGCTTATAAGTTAATAACTCTCTTGTTTTATTAATCTAAAGACAATGTTATCAAAAATAAGAAAAATTAATTTTGGATGATCTAAAACTGTAGATTTCAAAATGCACACAACCAGTTAATATTTAGCAAAAACTAACAGCACTCAGAAATTGCATGTAGGATACTCTTACCTAGAAATCATCATCCTAACTGCGTCAACTTTTCCATGAAGTGCTGAAGAAAGAAATTAGATAGAAAATATTATCCAAATTGGTAAACATTAATTATTTCTAAGAGATAATCCAAGTTATAGACTGCATTGCAGACATTTTAAAATTGTTATTACTCAGGAATAATAATAAACAAATGCTATGATGCAGGCTTTCAGATACACGTACATGAAAAGCAGGGTTATGAAGTACAGTCTCTTTAATAAAATTTGTTTATCAACAATAACAAATTGCAAACTTAAGTTGATTCCATCTACATGCATACTGACGGTTTTAAGAAGATGAACTAGTGGCAGCTAGAACGGGGCAAGTAGAATATGGACATTAATTTTATCGAGGTTTATCAATATCTTTCAAGTTTGCAAGCAAAATATCCCACCAACCATGCACTTCTTGTGTCCTATTAACATCTAGATTTCTTTGGTATATAATTAATTTTATGCAATATATTTTCTAAAATAAGTCATTAGACTTTGACAGGAGGAATTTAATAGTTGCGTCCTCACCAGCTGTGTGCAGTGGACTTCGGCCATTACTGCTCTTTGTGTCCCATAGGTCAGGGTCGTATTCAATTAAATATTCCAGAATTTCCACATGGCCTTCTCTGCAAGAAAAAAAGAGCTCCTTCAAAATCAACTCTGACTAAAAAGGCATCTAGTCAGCGTAGGCAAGAGATCTAATCCTGACTGGAATGATCAAATGTCTATTGATGTTCTGTAAAGCTCAGTTGGGTTTAATAGAACGAGAACATGTTGGATGATGTTAGACCAACATGTTGGATGATGTTAGACCAACTCGATCTGTTTAATCAGGCCTTCAGGGACAAGGGATCCCCTTGGGACATGATGAGGGAGGAGAAATTCATTCATGTGTGCTTATAAGTAGTAAGAGGAAAGACAATTCATATTCTGGAAACATTGTTTAAATTTTTCTTAGTTGAAATGCTAAGTATTTCTGTTAGTAAGGTCCAATTTGAAAGGAAAAAACAGTCTGTTTTGCGAACAGAACCTAAGTTGTATTACAAAATTATAAAAACCTTACCTTGCAGCAACATGGAAGCAATTCCATCCATCCTTGTTTAGCAACCGAAGACCAGCGCCGGCATTCACCAGTGTAACAATGATTTCTTTTCTTGCCTTTGTACAGGCAAGCATTAGAGGAGTCCTAGATAATATTAGCTTGTTAGTAGTATAGTGCCAGAAGAAATAAACAAATGAACAGAAACCATACAGAAAAAATTATTCTTAAATTTAATAATTATTCCTATAGTAGGGGGTACTCAAAGGGAGGTGCAAATGAAACCAAACTTCAACACCCTCCCCCCAAAAAAGACAACTTAATAATTTTGTCCAAGTATTCTTAAATGTCAAATAGTTTTTGAAAAACATTGAGCTTCAGCTGGTATATGTGCATGCAATACTTAGCAGTTTTGTTTCATATAAGTTCAGTCAAGATGGCACACACTTATTTTGCAGCTTTCTTTCAATCTTTGTTGTGATCATCTATTCTGTCATCGAGCTCCTTATCACTTCAACAGGATTCTCTTTATACTTTGGCTCCAAGAGAAACAGATTTTAAAAACAGTTAGTGCGAAGTCACATTTCTTTTGTGAAACCATCGACAGAGTCCTTCAGAGCCAGGGTTTGATTTTTTTTCTTTAAGATCACTTAGATCATTCTCAAGAGCAGTTCTCTTCATGCATTTCTCATAGTTTTATTTCAGTTTTTTTTTCTGTTTCTCAAGGTGGCTCCGATCTTTTCTGTCGAGGTCAAGAGAGTCTTATCAATCAAATATAGCCATTTCTTTTATTCCTCCAACAGCTCTCAGGTCATCATTAATCAGTCCACGAGCTTTCTAACTATTCTCCAACGGGTTTTCAACTTCTCTCTGTCAATTGACTGATTGAAATGCTTCGCTCAGCAGCTTGCCCGTTAGAACAATGACAGCAGCTTTAGTACAACTTTCTAGGGTTCCTTGTTAGCAACCATCTAAATAAGATTTAGGCATGCCAAATTTCTTGCAAGTGGGTACTTGATAGGAGTTTTGATTGGTCACTAGCAATCTACCAATTGGAAATGACCTGACTTTTTTTGAAAGCCTCAATCTGATGTTGATTATCAAAAAATAAATCTTATAGATTGGACATGTATAATTGTATTTCTAATTGTTCCTGATTTTCCTTTTATGATCCAAAACTTCAAGGAAAACACATTATATACAATTCGGTTTGCCGTTTGGTGTTATCAAAGCTGTTTTTAGGACTTTTGAGTACTAAAAATTAAAAACTTTGTTTTTTGAATTCTTAAGACTTAAAGGTTTTTTTTATGACCAAACAAACCCTGTCTGTCACTTGATAACCTTGAGCACAATGTAACTTATACAAAAGCAATGTGGATCTAACATAAATTGTATTCAGTTTTGTATTCTTTCAAGAATGGTACTCAACAGTCAATCATTCAAAAATAAAGTCACTAGTTAAGGAAAAACCTGCTGTGGTTTCTCAACAGAATTATTACCACATTGATCTTTTTCTATTTTTCTGAATAGTTAAAAAGTTTGTTTTCCATGGATGATGCAATCCAAATGACTCTGCTAATTGGGTGTTTATCATCACTCTCTACTTCCACTGGTGTACAGAATTTGCACACTTTAAGTACGGAAAGTTAAAATTCCAGAGTTCTCCAGCAGTCTTTTTTATAAATTTATGAATTTCCTGCTTTTAGCCTATTACATGTAATTCTGCTGCAACACAATACTCATTTCTCAATCAAAGCCCAAAAATTCCAGTATTAGAGCAGGGCAAACAGTAACAGCAGCAGCAGCAGAACAGCCCTTTGGTATCTACCATTGGTATTTATCTTGAATTACCAGTGTTCCCACTACTTCTGAAAATCAAGGGTCCTTGTGGCCTCCAATCTCTATAATTAGGTGAAGAAGATTGAAATTTGTGCATCCTTTTTAGATTTTGTTCAGTTTTTGTGCATCAAATGCATTGCAAGGGGTCAATGGGGACCCTGATTAACAAACATGGTTCTAATGCACAGCAAAGGGTGTGTGATATTTTCAGGCTAAAGGATTTACAGGCCAAAAAAATTCTAGACGAGCTGCTTTTGCATTTAGTTTCCTGGAACTACAACAAAATTACAGGACTTTCTGGAGGAGCACGAACACTGGTTATATATTTTGAAAAGAAATTGGGAAAATGTTTATCTCACACTGTTGTAAAGATGCCGATTAATGTCAGTTGTTGCTTTGCGAGTCATGCTAAATAAAAACTGCATGCTGTAAGTACATACTGAACAAATTCTGATGTTTCTTGTGTCCTAGGAGGAAGAAATACTGTCTAGTTATCAACAACTAACAAACCATCAAACTCTAAACTATTTTCATAATTTGTGATTGGTTTCATGACAGTTGCTTCTGAAAAGATTCCAACTTTTGAAGAAAATGCTTTAGGTTTTCTTACAACACTGACATATTTGTCACTTCAACTGCTAAAATCACCTACTGTGTTTGGTAAAGAGCTAAATTCGTTTACTGGCAATTTCTTGGAGGGTCAAAATAGTCTTTATAAGTACTCGGTTATCAGGAAATTTCCAGAAGACTTCAAAACAAACAGCTCTTTCTGATTTAGATTCTTTTTATTGACTAATTTCAATCACAACTTAAGGAATCAATTCGGTAATTCTGCTGATTTTCATGGGATGGACAGAGCTTTGAAAAAGCTTACTCGGGGTTTCGCTTTCATTTTTCTTGGGAGTTAAGAAATAGCGAAACCGAAATAGCAAAAGCATTAATTAAAATATCAATATATTTTCTGAAATCATAACTCAGAAATATACACAAGTAGATTTATTCCAAATATGTTACAGGTCGTTCGAAATCGCTCGAAATATTTTCGATAATTTCCGACAAAATTCTAGGAAGAAAACTGAGTTCCACCGCTTTTCAGATCGCTTCAAGGTTTTCTAAATCGGGATTTCATTTTTAACATATATTCAGCACTTTTCGATTTTCCATTCGTGCATAACATTTCTGGCCACACCAAGAAAATACATTCTAAATCAAGAACAAATAAAGACATTCATTCTTGTGTACATCTGGATCTGCTCACCACTTTTCACTCCGACACGATCGGAAAATATGAAGAGCGAGTTTTCCAATCCGAAACCAGAATCATCACTGAACTAAACCGTAATAGTAGTTCTACCGCGCATATAGAAATGTGCGACACAAGTCATACATAAGTGATGGCAAAACGCAAGAAATTAAACCACATAAATAAACCAAGTGCCATAAACGATTGATTTTTTTTGGTTTAAAATCCCGAGGGCTTTTGGCAGAAAGCTCCTACAAGTGCTTATACTAGGTCAAAGGCCAAAATTTCACAAACTTACCAGTCTCCACGTTTTAAAGCGTCAATATCAACTTCTTTGGATATCAAAAACTCCACACAATCGAGATGAGAGCCGGCGACTGCTTCGTGTATCGCCCGCTTTTCGTCTTTGTTTCTTTGCTCTAAATCGACGCGATGAGAAGCGAGGTATCGAAGCAGTTCGACTTGACCTCTTCTCGCAGCTAAGATTAACGGCGTATCGCCAGATGGAGAATGTCTACAATTTAAAATAGCTGCTTTGTTTTCTACCGAGTGAACAAGATTCATAAAAACTTGGTATTTGCCATTCTGAATTAGTTTCAAAGCAGGAGGATAGTCCGGCTCGTGGTCCGCCATGTTGGAAAACAGTGATCGGAAGTTTCCGAAATGTTTCCGAATTTTTCCGAATACTTCGGAACATTATCGATTGGTAGTCGGAGATTGGCGAACGATACCACAAAATTTGCATGTACTTCCCGCTCGCCCGGATGGTAGACTAACGCGGCAAGTTTAAACGAAATCCCCGAAGTCAAATAACCTACTAGCCTCGCGGCCGAAACCCAAACTTTCCAGAAAATGTATAAAAGAAATTCATGGGAAAAACAACTGTGAACGCGTTCCAGCAATCCAGGTAATATTTCGTTCGAAAACAGATATAACATAAGCAAAACTGACAACATGTAAAACATAATAGTTGCACTTACACTTACACCTACGGTAATTTGTTAAAGCATAATTTTCGGTTTTCAATTTGCTACTTATAATTTGTAATTTGTTTTCCTTTGTTGCGCAGATGCAACCCGCTCCGGGGGGGGGGGGGGGGGGGGGGGGGGGGGGGGGGGGGGGGGGGGGGGGGGGGGGGGGGGGGGGGGGGGGGGG
>JAOBYE010003239.1:18887-24029 GCA_025403585.1 Parazoanthus swiftii | reverse complement strand
AATTTGTTTTTGTGTTTTCGAATTTGTTTTTGTGTTGACATTTTTGGGCCACCGTACAAACTTAACCACGAACACGTCAGTGCGTAAGTAATCAACCATCAGCATATTAGCAAAAAATTATTTAAATTCAGGTTACACTGAAATTTAGGCAGTTACAGATTATTATATCAACCGTGTTAAAATGTTTAATATTGATTTTGTGGAAGTTACAGGTACAGGAATCCGACCAATTTGAGCTTCAACATCATGTGATTGGATGATATCTTGTACTGAAACTGTCAAAACATCAGCTGCATACAATAAAACGTATTAGTGGTTTATATTACAAACATTAAATTTCACAGTTGTAGATGGAGGACTCTCGGAATGGTCTGACTGGGCCCAATGCTCTAGAACCTGCGGTACCGGAAGACAAGCACGCATGCGCAGCTGTAGTAATCCGACCCCGGCAAGAGGAGGAAAGGGTTGTAACGGAACGAGAAATGAATCGCGACTTTGTAACACCCAGCGTTGTCCAGGTATGGCAGATTAACGACTTTTATATCGATAAATAACACGGATGTAACTAACCCTGGTTTAACGAAAACCTCGTTTTAACGAACCAAATTTGTTGTCCCAAGGACAAATTTTACCCCCAAATCACGAAGTTTTCTTGACCTGAGGCGGCCAAGTTATCAAGGTAAAGAAACACCATTTATAAGCAATGTTGCGTTTGGACATACCGGAAATCTCAAGATTTTTTTTTATTCTTCGTCGGCTATCACGATAGTTTTATGTAATCACGTGCCATCAGCATGACACAGCATGCAGTGGCACGCTTTTGATTTGATTATGAGTTGTTTTGTTGCAGTCTTTATTTTAAGGTGAACTGCTGAACAGTAGTTTCAAGCTAGGTTCTGGTTATGTGTATATCACACAACAAATCTAATGCAAATGAGTTACACGTTTAGCCTGTTCACTCACCTTCACGTTTGCTGCAACCTCGATATAACGAAGCTTTTAACATTATTTTGTAGCTTCGTTACATCGGAGCTTCGCATATAACGAAACCTCGATATAACGAAGTAATTCGCCTGGTTCCTTGGCACTTCGTTGTATCGGAATTCCACTTTTGTGATAACGGCCGACCCAATTTCCTAATTTTTGGCCTCAGAAGAACACTTTCATGTGAAGCCAGTTTATTTTGGCTTTGGCATAAAAGACGCGAAGTTAGGCTTCTGTCCAAACCCTGTAGCTATTCTACAGTAACTGTGAATGTCCACAACGTGTACGACAAACAACAGTTGAATTCGTAACACCATTATTTTCAACAAGATCATTCGATTTTACACTTATCTCGGTCTAAGCGCTTGAACTGTCGTCTTGAACTCATCTCATCAGCCATGTGATTCTCATCTCATTGCTAAGCTTCACATTGTTTCGGTTCCTAAAATAACCGCTGGTTAGTAAACTGAACATAACACGGAAAGACTCAACAGACAAACAAAATACTCAAGAAAGTAGTTGGTGTCCCCCGAATCCAAAACCACATAGAAGTAGAGTCTTCTGGCAGCAAAAAACATGGCTGCAACAAGTCCTCTTCGGGCGGTTACATAGCTAGAAGTAAGTCTGCTGACCAAAAATGGAATTCGGCACTCCTGAAACTACAAAAGATTGTTTTAGATATTTCATCATTGATGACTTTCCGAACACTATTGTTTCTGCACATTGCATGTGACTTTATCTCACCTAAAAGACAATGCGACTAGATGCGATACGGTATATCCGTTATTGTCCGAATCTCATCACGTTTTCATACCCGTTTGCTGGGAAGAGAAATAACTTCAAAAGCTTTCGTGAGCGTTCCCCCGATAACCATACCTAATTTCAGACCAAAATGTTCAAAATCTGTACCCGTTTTCAGACCAAAACGGCTCAAAACCATACCCTTTGGGGCGGCACATACCTATATACCTGATATAGGGGAGTACCCCCTCCCCCCCCCCCCGGGGTTTGTACCAGCTACTGATTGTGTATTGATCGTTCTTGTAAGTTAGTATTTGTCGCATTGCTTCCTGGGACCGTTGTGGTGGACGCTTCCAGTCCTAATTTCATTTCTGGTGTTGGAAATTGACCGTATCGAAAAAGATGGTGACTGTTACTTTTATCCAAAATGCTTAGCACAAGAATATCCTTAAAACGGTTGTGAAACGGACAGAAAAGTTTATAACTTCAAACCAAGAACACATGGATGAATATCGCTAAAGTATATGGTTTTCTCTTTGCGCACTGGCTGTGTTAGCTTTGCAAGGTATTGTCGTAAAACGTACATCCGCCAGCGTTTTGGGTACAGTCAATTTAGAACGTATTTTGTCTGCAACACACTGATCACTTCAGGGAATACGTTAGTCAAACAGGCTTGAAACCGGTTTCACTGTATAGTGGGATCGTAAAATACCTTACCGATTATAGCTAATACTCAAGTGCAAACAATGCAACCGGTTTAGAACCGACAAAATGTTTTTCTACCAAAATTCTGGTAGAAACTCAACACAAAAACGAAATGGACAGCGCTTACTTATAACCTGATTTTATTTGATATTTAAATATTCAGGGCTATGAAAGAGCGGCCGGGCTAGAGAGGAGGAGGGGGGAAGCAACTGAATTCGTAAGCAAAAATGGTTTCCGCTGAGCTTTTAAAAAATATCACTTCAAAACGCCAGAAATGTCATTTTAAAGCTTTAAAACTCCAGACATACAAAGCTACTTACGGCCCTAGTCCTAGAACATAGTTTTAACCAAGCTTGGTGTTTAAACTTGCGAGAGGCGCTTTCTGCTTAAGGTCAAACGTTCACTCGCGCACACGTACATTGTACCTGGTCTGAAGTGACACAGTTACGACCCTGTTACCAGTCTTCATCCAAGGGCGCCAGGGTACTACTAAGAATTTTCATTTAACCTGCAATTCGTTCCGGAAAAAAAATCAACCATCGTTAATTCCAGAGAATACCAACTCCCTAAAAAGCATCTTTAAAAAAGAAACATTAATTGAAGCAAATTTTCAAGTTTCAGATTAAAAATTTTCCCTCGGCGCGTTTTGTTGTTTGAATGATTGAAAAACTCTTGAAATTGCTTACTTTGAGGCATTGCATTGCTTGTCAAGACTAAGACGGTGTGTAATTTTTGGTCACAAACTTTTCAAAGTACTGTTCAGTTTTTGACAGACCATGCCATTGTCCGTGCAAGAATTCTTCTTGAGCAGCGATGGCTAACCACGGTTACAAAAGATATATATTTTAAAGAAAGCTTTGTTGCCACTACCGTCTACCAGACAAAAACCAGACTATGATGAAGTACACGTGCCAATAAAACTCGGGGGGGGGGGTGTCGGGTAATTAGCTACGTTGTTCCCGCGATATACAAAGAACTCAAGTGTTAGAACGTTGTTATGTGTAGCTTTTGCCCAATAATTTGACTGATTTTGATTGGCTGCACAGTGGATGGTAACTGGACTGAGTGGTCCTCTTGGAGCTACTGTAGTCGTCCGTGTGGTACTGGGTATGAGAGTAGAAGCCGTTCATGCACTAACCCGCCCCCGATGCATGGCGGGAAGTTCTGTGATGGAAACAGTTCACAGGCCAAGAAGTGCTTTACAAACGATTGCACTGGTATGTAACCACTGTTTTTTAGATTTTTCATTCAGGCTGCACGATTCAGGCACTTTGAACTATGGGATATAAGAATCCGCGCTATCCCTGCAATTTTCATTGTTTCTGATTTGGGTGCTTTGGGCAGGTAAAGCGGACCGAGAGTGTCGATTCAGCAACGCTCGCCTTAAAGGTGTTATTACAAAATAATAACGTCAAGACTGGCAGTCTTATCTATAACACGTAATTTGCTAGTTCACTATTTTAGCTGTGATGCTAAGTCAAAAAGCTGTAGTCAGCTGAAGTTCACAGAGTTCCTGTTTTATTGCATGCCCGAATTGAAATCATCTTAACTGATTCTGTAAACGTTGTCAAAAGTGTAGGTTTATGACTGCCAAAGACAATCTTACATAAAAACATGTTAAAAAACAAAAAATAAATTAAGGTGGCTCCAACCCGTTTTCCATTTTGCTGCGCCACTAAACTTTATGAAAGGCTTTCCCAAACATCATGATGGATTCGTAACAATTTTTGTTAGCTGGTGTTACAACGACGTTTTAGTTATCAATCCTTCTACTACCACCGGAAATTCTGTTCCATGGCAATTTGTTAGGGCTCAAACACACCTTATTTTTAACATTTGATTGCATTTTACACAAAAATTAGTAGGTGAACTTCCTTATTTATTTTACTGAAATTGTTTTAACATCAAAGCGCACATTTAAGGAAATTTTCAAAAATTCCTGTCAAGACGTTTTGGCGCCACCTTAACTTTTTTAAAAATTATGGTGGCGCCAAAACCTCTTCGTAGAATTTTTTGAAAACTTCCTTTAATATGCTCTTTGATGTACAATTAATTTTCATGAAATAAAAAAGGAAGTTCACCGACTAGTTTTTGTGTAAAACGCAATCTAATGCTAAAAAAAAGGTATTTCGAGGCACAAGTTTCTGTGGGAGAGCAAGAGTTGATAAGGTTAAAGGTTATAGTAACATCAGCTATCTACAGGTAGGAGTAATCTACCTGTATAATTGAGCAAGACCTTCATAAAGTTCATTGGCATTGGAAATTGTAAAACTGTTTCGAGCCACCTTAATAAAGAAACAGCAACCACACCAAGAAGGCGACGAAGTAAGTTGTATTAGCTAAATAACTGAATAAAAAAATCCGTAGTAATATTATAAGAAACAAAGCCAGAAGGCTTCAAAGTGTTAGCTCAAATATATTTGTTTGTAGATGAATACCCCCCCCCTCCCCTCCCCCCTCATCCCACCCATATATCAGGCAGAACTAGAGCAACAACAAATATTTTCTAAAATACTCGTGAAGACAAACCTTTATGGGTGATATCAGACAAATCTTTGGAAATATTGTTACTGAAAAATTTTGTACCGTTTCGTTTTGCAATAACTTTAGAAACTTCATAGAATACAAAGGACCTTTATTACTAGTGATTGCGTTTCGGGAAACTAAACGGAAATATAACAAAATTAAACCAACACTGAGTAAATGACGCAG
>JAOBYE010003239.1:1387-16387 GCA_025403585.1 Parazoanthus swiftii | reverse complement strand
GGTCATCGCCACCAACCACAGTTCCACCAGCATTCTGTTGAAATGGCAGCCCGTTTCGAATGCATCGCTTCATGGCTCTCCACTCTTAGGGTACAGTATCTTCTACAGGGCGCACGACGGTCTGTATATCCCGGATTTAATGCGGTCTGCCCAGCCGAACACAACCCACCTACTCGTCAAAGGGCTGAAGAAGTTCACCTTGTATAAATTTCGGGTTTTGGCATTCACCGCTAAGGGAAATGGTCTTTCAAGTGAAGAAGTTGTTGTATCGACTGACGAAGACGGTAAATAAGACAAGGTTCTCCCTTTTAGCGTTAGGCTCGGGAAACGCGTCGAACTTTTCACAAGTCGAACTAAACTTAGCAAATAGTTAAATTCACGATAAGTTCGACGTTTGCCACGTTTGAGTTCGACAGATTCTATTTGGATTGTCTGTATTAAGTTCAACGTTTGACCTAAACGGCCAAAAAAAATTAACTTGGATCGACCCGAACTACAATTTAGTTCAACTGATGGAAAGTTCAACGTTTTTCACGAGCTTTAGAAGCAATTTGTCGTGTCTCTACTGCTGTGTAACAGCAGCATTTGATTCTCAACCTTCCCCTTTTTTGTTATCCATAAGTTTTACTCAATATTTGGTACGACCTGCAGTATCTCTTTGAGAAGCCAACCATTTTCGGAACAATTTGTATTTCAACCCAGTTATGCTTTCTACTTGTGCTCCTGTGTTGTACTTTGTGCTGGATGGTCGCCAGAGGTTGTCAGCTCGCCGCATGTTTATCATTTTCACTTAAGTTCCCATCATCGACTTCCTTAGAGTTTAATTCTTTATTTAAAACATGTGCAGAGTAAAACAACAGAAAACAGTGCACAACTCAAAGCTTTACCAGTTTCTGGAGTTTTCTTTTTATCTTCCCATGTCCTTCGGTTCAATAACGGATAGAGACACAGGCAAGCGTTTCTTACTTCTTTCCTTAAATGTTGAAACTTCATGGCCAAAACTTTTGGGATAGAATAGTCACATGATATGTTTTGATGGGGGTGAGTGATAAGTATTAGTCGAGATAAATGAATTAATGTCGATGAATTGAGGGTTTGTTAAACCAAATATTACCAATCTGTTACATTTACTGCTTCTTTCAGTACCCAGTGTCCCTCCTCCTGGTGTGACGATTCGTGCTATCAGCTCCACAGAGATTAAGATCGGGTGGCAACCTATCGATCAGGCGTATGTCCATGGTATCATTAGAGGCTACAATGTCACCGTTTTCTTTGAGAATATGTTAGACAAGTTCCAAGTTGTGACGCCAGTGGAGCACTCTTTAAGGCTGACGAGGCTGAAGAAGTTTACGTCTTACACCGTACGGGTCTGCGGGTTCACTTCCAAGGGCTGCGGTGCTCCAAGTGAACCGCAGAGTAATCGAACACATGAAGACGGTAAGTTGTCTTTTTTAAGAAAATCTTGAAATAAGGCTACTTTTAGAATAGAATGAATTAATTACATAAAAAAATAGTTAGTTGTTTACTTACGTCACTTAATTTTAGAATATTGTTGTTAGGTACTGAAAAGCCCAAAAGGGGACTGTTTTACAAGGTTTATTATTATAATTATTATAAACATTGTTATTAATAATATTATTATTTATTGTTATTATTAATCAATTAAAATTTACCTATTTACTACCGTGTGAGAACTATTTTAAGGGAAAAAACGATTGACACTAAGCAAAGTTAATAGAACGAAATGGTTATGAAATTCGACCAGTTTCTTTTTTATAGGTTTTTGTTCTCTCTAACTCTTTTGTCCGTTGGTCTTGACGGTGCACAAAACATAAAAGGTATTTGTGCTCACACATTGAACAAAGAATGTGTGCTGTCAAGGTTCGTTCAACCCAAGTCAAAGCAGCTTTGTACACTCCTTTTGAAGTTTGTCGAGCTTCACAACCAGTTAGTTTTATAAACTATGCACTAAGTTATTAAATCTAACATTTTAGTCCCAAGTCGCCCTCCACCGAGTGTGGATGCTGTCACACTCACAAGTTCTTCGTCCATCAAGTTGAGTTGGAAGCGACTGCCCCAGCAGGACGTCCATGGCGTGTTGCGTGGATACAAAATCACAATGCAGCTGGTTGAAGAGTCGAACAGACCCGTCAGCCGTAACACAGAGACCAAGGATATTGGACCAGGTGATGAGTCTATCACCTTTGAACAACTCGGCTCTTTCTCCCGCTTCAAGTTCAGAATCGCGGCTTACACAGCCGTGGGTGTTGGCCCGTACAGTCAGGAAGTGTTTGCAGGTACATTCATCACTGACCTATGCTATAAAACATAAGCAATATAATAACAACAATCATAATCATGCAAACGCGTGGAAGGTAAGCTTGTGTTTTGATTAATACATAAACACACAAACACATACACAAATACATATATACAAACAGACAGACATAAATACATATATAGGTTTGGATCAGATGAAAGTTGGCTTTCCAACAATAATGTTGCTTGTAAGAAGGATCTTGACAGATTCTGCAAGCTTGAACTTGTGAATGGATAGATTCGAATCAATAGTGAGAAGACAACAAAATTCATACATCCCTTGTAGCTCAATGACAATCGTTCCGCCCGTTTGAGTTTCTTCGATGTACTACTGGATCAAAACACTTAGAATCTAAGTATATATACATACTAATTAACTTGATGTTACTGTTGCCACAGAGACCTGCCGTTGCCCAGCAGTAATCTACACCAACTGGTGGTCACACCCACCTTATCTCAACACAACAAACACTGGTCAGCTAGGAGGAATATTCCCCTCTATTGTCCGATCCATGGTGACTTGGGCCTGTGGTGATTGTCGCAATGGGTACAGACAGTCAGTGGTCGACTTTGTGTCCGATGGCAAACGTGGTCCTGCCAGAAAACCCAACAACCTTCAGGTTCTGATGGATATTAGCGATGAAACACACCTAAGCTTTCCCATAAGTGGCAACAAATACATGTCGAAGTATCTTGGAATGTACGGCTATATTCCCCTGATTGAATCGCCCGGTGTGGCGTTTATTACAGTCGATAACAGCCCAGGAGACCTTCCTCGATTCGTGTTCATATCAGTTGTTAACTGTTTTCCCTTTGTGCTGTTGACCCTAATGATGGCTTACCTGTCCGGAGTTCTTATTTGGGTTTTGGTGAGTGATTTGTGAAGTGGTAATATTACTAATACTAATACTAATACTAATACTAATACTAATACTAATACTAATACTAATACTAACACTAACACTAACAATACTAATAATAATAATAATAATAATAACAGTAATGGGAAAAATATTAATAACAATACTAATATTATTAACCCAGATTTGAGTGTCAGTAACAAAACCACTAAACGGGAACACTGTAATACAATTTTCCGGCTTTATTTAAAGTCTAAGCTTTTAATATGTACTTCTTATAAAAGTTGAAATATAGTTCACTTGGCATGATAATTTTATTCTATTTTATTTATATTATATTATAGTTTAGTATATTATTCTACTCCACTCTGTACTATGCTATACTTCACTTTGCTACTCTACTATAACGTAGAGACTAGTAGAAACTTTACTGAAAGTTCCTCCTACACAAAGTTTAAAGTTTCTATTTTTTCTGCTTCATTATACGTCCTATGTAACTGTTCCTTTTAGTAGTTAAACTATACATTTAAATTATATAAGAAAATTGATTGCCTGACGAGGGAAAACGCTACACACATCTTCAATTGGTGTTACTCTTATTTTGCTTTCGAGGCGCTCTTCTCATATCTAATACAACTTGTAAACAAGTGCAACTGTTATGGGAACGGTGTTCTCATTGTCTACAAACTTGTGAAAAGATGCCTGAAGTAAAAGAGCGGCCGTACCAAATGTTAGTGACACTCTATTCTCCGATTTCTTTCATTGAAAGTCTGTATAAAATAATGTATATTTCTTCCTAAAGGATCGTTCAACAAACCCCGAAAACTTTCCAGCGGGCTTTGTTAAGGGTGTATCAGAAGGAGTCTGGTGGTCTTTCATCTCCATGACAACGGTTGGGTAGGTTGAGTTGGTTCTAAATCAATCTGTGGATAACCTTAAAACAACTGTAAATGTTTTCGTGCGTTAATTTCTCTCTATAAAATTTGCTTAGCTGAAACCAACGTTTGAGCAATCCTATCATCAAGATTGATTTCACATTTTAAAAGGGCAATTTCACGGCTTTGCACATGCGCGAGCTTATTGAAACCAAAACCTCCATTGACAATACAACTTACAAACTGAATAAACCGAGGTTGGGATAAGAGGAGATTTCACATTACTCCTTTTCCCGTGGGTGGGGAAATTGACAAAATAAATTGGTCCGGCCGCTTGATTGACGGAAACTTTTCACTAGATCTTACCAAAGTGTCAAGCTCCTTGAGAATTAGTTTTTGTGTTTGGTCTAGTTCCCGATCATTTCCCGTCCGTCGCCCTTTGGCTTTACATTGGATGGTGCATTAATTGAATGAATAGTTGCAGCACTTTTTCCAGAGAGTAGTTTACAATAGCTGTTCTTATATTAGTATTTGTGTTTGTGTTGCAGATATGGTGATCGTTCCCCCAAATCAATCCTGGGCAGACTGTTCGCCATCTCGTGGACGTTAACTGGTCTGGTTATAATAGGAATTCTGACGGGCTCCATCTCCAACGCATTGACAACTTTCAGCGTTAAAACAAGTAACAGCCTTTATGGTGCCAAGGTACGCTGAGGCAGACTACGAGTAGTCCCTATTTTTCCTCCGGAAGATCGTCGAGCGAGCGATCGAGAATCTAAAATGGCGCGCGAAAACTGAGGCGAGCTTTAAAAATAGAATATTTTTCCGCTCGCCGCAGTTTTCATGCACCATTTTGGATCTCGATCGCTTGCTCGACGATCTTCCGGAGGAAAAATAGGGACTACTACGCTGAGGCAAAACTAGTTACTCATTCGTACCGCCATGATCACTGAATCCTTTGCTATGGCACTGTATGTACTGTTATGACAATGTGTCTACTATTATTACACGATATCAAAATATTATGATACGGTATCTACTATTATGACACTTTATCTACTACCATGCTCATTGCATCTACTGTTATGATACGGTATCTACTAATACGAACGGTATTCCCAACTGCTAGGCATGGACATGGCATTTATCTGACTGGCAGTGCTAGAATGAGCTCGTGAGGGAACTCGATCTGACATCAAAACACGTGACAGGCACAACTTCTCTTATATATAGGAATGTCAATACACGAAACTTTGAAATTCAAAAGGAGACCAAGCCACATGTCAACAAGCGAAGAATTCCTGACTGACTAAACCTCGTTGACAGAAAATCCGGCACTAACGAGATCTGAATGACAAATTAAGATTGGCTGAATCTCGAAGCATCAGAAAGTAGGTGCCTCGCCAATGCCGAACCAAAGATCGCATGCTTTTTGCAAAAATATAGGGCGCGGACGTAAGGCAAAAGGAAGCGATCTGAAAGCGAAGAATCGAGTCCGGCGTTCCATAAAAATTCCTAGGCAAATGCAAAATATTGTCTATGTGGTGAAAAATCTCTACATGACGGTAAACCGATTTCAAGTCCGTGAAGAAATGAAAATCCCGATCGAACATCTGAAGCACTGTTCAGTTTTTTAACTCAGGCGCGAAGCCAGCCAGTTTTTTCTGGTAAGCCCGGATTCACACGTTGATGAGGCTTTAGCCGACCCAATAATTGTTCGAATATTTTTTTATAAGTCAAAATGGAGACGAAAAAAAAGCAAAATTTCTTTTTACAATGATAGATTAATTGGAAGGATTTCCAGCCATTCCAAAAGTTCTAAACAGGAGTTCGCTATCTGGTCAATCGACTTCACCAAGAACCAAGGCAAAGAAGTAAAGTTACATAGAAAAAAATATGATCCATTTAATGACTTTTTATGTGAACAAAACTGTATACATGGATCGTGCTAGGTTAAGAAGTAGTATAATAGTCTATAAAAAGACCCGGAAAAAGCCTGTGAGCCGGCAGAACTAACTAGTTTAATATAATTAATACCTAAATTACTTACTTGAAATCAAAACCCGTCACGGCAAAAGAATTTTCCTACAAAGAAATTGGACTCTTCTGTCGTGGCGTTCTGCTAAAGTTGCCGGCAGCCACATATCGTTTGTCCTGAATTGTCGAAGATGTAATTTTGGCAAAGATCTAAATCTTTCTACGTTTCAATGAGAAACAGGTCCGTTTGTCAGTCTCATAACATTTGATCGGACATTTGATCGGACATTTGATGCGATACAAATTGTTCTCCATTTTTGCTTTTAAAAGATTGCAACCTTAGAAAACTCGACGGAACAACGAATTGGTATCTTAAAGAATGCAAAGGTGAACAGAGGTAAGAAAATACTCCATTTCGCTCGTTTATAAAACTGTTTTGATCAGTGTCATCAGTTGCACGTTATTATTGCACGATCGTCCCACGATTCAATGCTGCAATTGGTTCCAAATTTAACCAAATTTTTCAAATTTTATTTCATTTTTCTCATTTTTAATTTTTATGTTAAAATATCTCCGATATCACAGTTACCCGCTATCGTAAAATGGATTCATTAATGACCATTGAACTGCTGAAATCTTTTCCATTCTAAGTGTTTTACTTTATTAAGACATAGTTTAGGGAGGAGATCAAAACTAAGGACCCGCCATTTACTGCTGTAGTGTAGGAGTACTTGTGCCCCAGTCTGCCAGCAAGTTCATTTGCCAAAGTTTAGGTGCACACATTTGCTGAAGCCGCAAGTACATTTCTCTGTTAATTTAAGAGATATTTGGTGGCAAAATATTGAATAGGCATTGTGCACCTAGAGGTCACGTGGTACAAAATACGCCATAATGGAGGGCAAAAGAATGTGCAAGACTCCACTGAGAAATGTAAAACACCTTACCTCCAGTAAGGCGTATTTTGTACCATGTGACTTCTAGCTGCACAAGGCCTGTTACCGTCTGAAGGTGATGGGATGTTTGTACTCCTACTCCATCCCCCAGAAGGTTTTGGCCCCTTTGTTAAGTTACATTTCCATTCAATTTCCTTCTCAGAACGCAGTTACCTGAATGTAGAGGAAATCTACGCGAGTCTTGTAAAGCGCGAAGTGAAGGGGACTCTTCTAGACACGTACGTGGCCGCCGAGCATCGAGAACTGTTTAACAACGACTTCATTCGGGTGAAGAAGATTCTAGACAGGTCTCACGCTTATGGTATCGTCCTCGCTGGAGAAGCCAAGAAACTACACAAGCTTTTCAACGACTATCTTGTACTGCATGCGGCTGATGTATCGAGGGGCATTGCCTCTAAAACCAGTGAATTGAAGGTGCGTTAATTAAGCGTGTTTAAGAAAACGCCCGTTAAGTGTTTATGTTTGTGGAAAAAATATGGTACACTACAATGCAGCATGATGCAATACGATATCAAGTGACGCGATGCAATACGGTGTAATGCAGCGCAACACAACATAACATATGAACATTGCACAACACTACGCAATATATTACATTGCAATATGATATATTATAAAATAAAGCAGATATAACGTGCCTTCTGATTGGCTGTTTAGCGTGCTTTATTATTGTACATAGGCACTGCGCAGCGTTATATCCAAAGGTTATAACCTTTGGAATTAATTTTCGAAATGGAGGAGGCTGACGAATTGCGAAACTTACCGTACGGATTGAGCATACGAATCTAAGAGACACTATGGCCCAGAAGAGAGACCGCCTCTCAATAGAAAGGTGACCGTTTCGTAAAACTTGTTGACAACTTTCTTTGCAATCATATTGGTGTTGCGTACAAGTTGTGGTTTTTCGCAGAGAAGCAAAAAACCTTCCTCAAAAAGCTCAGCAGAAATCAAACAAGCCCTTTTCGTAGAAATCGTGCTCAAGGCCTTCCATACTATCAGTTGCTTCTTCCGTTCATACTATACGCCAACAACGATTTTGCTTTCTTCTTAGCTTCGTTACTGTTGTGCCATATTACTGACTTTTATTTTAGATTTTTAGACTTAGATTTCAGGAAACTGTAAATTTTGTGTGTATTACTGCCTTTTATTCCAAATTTTAAAAAAAATTAATTTAAAATACAACGTACCCTTAACTGCTTGCATTTGTATGTCTGATAGGCAAGTCCACATTAGTTATCAGTTGCCACTACTGACCCGCATGTGTGTATGTACGTATGAATGTATGTATTTATGTATGTATTTATATGTGTATATATGTATGTATGTATGTATGCATGAATGTATGTATTTATGTATGTATGTATGTACGTTTGTATGAATGTATGTATGAATGTATGTATGTATTTATGTATGTATGTATGTATGTATGTATGTATGTATGAATGTATGTATGTATGTATGTATGAATGTATGTATTTATGTATGTATGAATGTATGTATGAATGTATGTATGTATGTATGTATGTATGTTTGTATGTATGTATGTATGTATGTATGTATGTATGAATGTATGTATGAATGTATGTATGTATGTATGTATGCGTGTTTCTGTGTCTGTGTGTATATGTATATCTCAGGCTAATTTTGGACGAAACCTGTTTCTCTTACCTGTCACGATCCCAACTTACGGTAGATGTACCTGCTTTTGTTAATTTAGTAACGACAGAATGCTCATGCCGAATAATCAACTTTCAGTTGCATTTGCCGTGCCACGTGGCGATTTTGTTGTTGAACACAAAAGTGACACTGAATTTAATCGCTATATTGCTTCTTCACTTACCATTCTGGAGTGAAGTAACTCCACAATGCGGCAGTACTTTTCGCCTTCGTTTAGTTTTGTCCCATAATCTTGACAGGACCATCGTGGTCGTAGTCAAACTGATGGCGCCGAAACTGAGAAGGAGCAACAGCAGCCAGGCCTGGTGATGGGAACCTGGGATCCAATCCCCTCTCGGTCAAAGCTGTGCGCAACAGGATTTAAGCCTGTTTTCTATGGAAGATTCTTCTGCAATTAAAGGCCCTGTTACAATACGCAATTTTCTCAGCAACTTGCCTCGAAATGCTTGAAAATGTAGCGTTGCAGGTTGCCGAGGTTGGGTGTTACACTACAAATCGATCACAGCAACTTGCAATGTTTTTGGCCGGGTTAGGCAAGCTTGTTCTTGTACCAAACTCCTCAGAACGAAAAACGAGAAGTGTGCACATGCGCCCTTGTCAAAACTGCCGTAAAATTGCGAGAAACGTTATTGGAGGGGTGATACACTGAAAAATGGTGCTGCCAGTTGCTGCAATCCGTTGCGAAAAGTAGAGCTGAGTTCTACTGCGTGCAACGCTTTGCGCAACAACAAAAATTGCGAGACAAACCATGTTACACTGTGCAATTCTCCGGGGCAACTTGTTGCGCAACGGTATTGGGAGACAAGTTGCTACGAAAATTGCGCAGTGTATCAGGGCCTTAAAGAAGAGCAATTTTTTCATATGAAAGGTGTCTATTTTTAACGTAAGAGACCATTGTCAGTACGGAAGGGCAAAATTTTACGTACAGCCAAAAGGGCAATATTTCTACAGAAGCGCAAGTTTCTTCGGAATTGCAAAATTTCTACGGAAGGGAAAATTTTGCGGAAGGGCTTGCTCGATTTCTGCTGGGCAATCTTAGGAAGATCTTTTCTTTTTACAAAAAACTGCGATTAGTATACGAAACACCAATATAACTTCAAAGAAAATTTTCAACAAGTTTTACGGAAACGGTCATTTTTCTATGAGGAAGGCGTGCCTTCTCTGGGCAACTGTAAATAATAGGGTATGTATTTGCAATAAGATCCATATAAGGAAGAGTTTTTGTGTTTATATACGCCTTAATTATCCACTTACGGAACTGATTTAGAACGCATCCTCTTTTCTAGCAATCCAAAAAAAGTGAAGCCGAACAGAAAACAACTGGCTTGTTCAGTCATCGTTCCGAAATATTCAAAGTGACTTTGTTTTTCTTAACTGGCGCCTTAGTCCTTGTGGTGTCGGCGGGACTCATCTGGGAACTGGGCTGCCATCGATCAAGAAACGAAACTGCGAAGAAAAATGGTTTGTACTGATACACTTGTTTTTACAAATGTAATTTTTATAACTTTGAACTAAGACTGATTGAAGAGGTCTTCTTTTTCGGCGATCCGAGTCTCAAAACGTTATCAAGATGTTCTTAAATTACATGTTGCAGTTTGACGCATTTATGACCAGGAAATGTTGTTTTTTCATAAAGTTTGTCTTTCAAAGCTTGTTATTGCTTTACCTGTAAATGTTTTGTACACAATACGATCGGATACTGAATGACAAAACAAACTGCGTTGTTCTAAGATGTTCTCATTGTTTGCATCACGTCTACCATTGGGTTAGACTGGACTATACGTTTGAACATTCGGCCCATTCAGAGACATGTGGAATAAAATGTTCTTAACTAAACTTCAGCCTGAGTTATGTTCTTAATGTGTTCTAACGTTTTGCCAATTTTTAGCCTCGACGTTCTCACAAAAAAAGGTTCTCATCAAAAATGTAACTGTTGCAGAGTGCGACAACTTTATAATTTTTCGTTTTGTGTTCTGTCTTCCACTGCTTACATGTCTTATAGATCATCGTCACAGCGGGAAAATAATCTCCAACATGATTGTAGGAAAAACTTGAACCGCTGTACCTTTTTTGATAAATCTGCTTCATTCAGCAGCTCGGTAAAACATGTTTACTAGCTCTAAAGTTAGTATATTTAAACAAAACTAGTTATAGGTATATTATAAAGAGATCATAGCTTTGTTTTTTTTAAAATAATTCTACGGATCTATTTTTACAAACAAACAAAAAACTACTGTCGTGAGCCGTGACTTTAGCTACGTTGGAAGCTAAAGTAAATGTTTGCTGTACACAACCACATTAATGGTTGCCAACTGCCGAAAATTTGTATTTTCCTTACTATGGAATGCTAGACGTTGCTGCATTCAAATTCAGGTGAACAAAGCGTGTTTTTCCAATGTTTTGAACTTTTGCTACCCAAGGGTAAGCGTTGGGTTCAACATCGGGCTGTAGGATAATTGTGGTTTGCAGCCAAGAATTATATTATCAAAACAAAAAAATTCTCAACCTCGTTGTGTCTTGTTCGCTGCAAACAATATTTTTTTTAATTTTTGTACTCTGAATTGTTTCATGTTATTTTTAGAAACTATCCACATTCTATGGCATCATTATAATTTTTAGTCTTGTTCTATATTTATCCAGTCTATACTGGGCTAAAAATGTATTTTTTGTATTGAAAAATCCTTTGGGGAACACCAATAAAAAAAGTATGTGGATATTTTTTATATAGATTTACGCTTAACTTGGATTTTTTACATTTTCAGCATTGCGATGTAATGACGAGCACAGACGACACCTTATTGGTCAGTTGAGGTGTACTCTGGAGACCTTCCACCAAGATATATCAACCAGACTGCAAGAAATGCGTACAGCATACAGAAAAGAAACCAAAAACTTCCTTGCGCAAATGAAGAGCAAAAGGAAAAACGAAACAGTTCTCTCGGCGGATTGCGACATTACCGTTCAGTAAAATTGAAACAAGTCTGAGACTAGTTAAAAATTGAATGAACAGTTTTGATCAGTTTGTGATAAGCTTTTATAGCATCGAAGAATTAAATTGTTATTTGTTTATCGTTCGCGATAAGCATCTTCGGGCTATTTAAGTAGCTGTGCCAGCGTTTATTGATTTTGTTAATTAATTTTAAATTGCTTTGTAAAAAGAGAAAAGGCACTTTCTCCCACTTAAAATCAAAATGTAAACAAAATAAACAAATGTCAATAATTTTTATTGGGCAAACGCCAATCTATCTTTCCAATACACGGCACCAATAAAACAACTCTGTCTGTCTGTCTGTCTGTCTGTCTGTCTGTCTTCTTCTGATGCGGGAACAGTGCGTAGCAACCCGGCAATGCATGCATGGACATCTTGAAATGGCCTGCGCTAGAGCAGCGTAGACATAACAAGACGGTTAAGAAATGCTTGAAAGGTCGTTGCCCTTTATATTTTAAAGACTATTCTCAATGGAATAATACAGTTCACACGCGCGCTACCAGGCAGAGGAATCTTTTACGTCTTCCTGCTGTAAGGCCGAGGCTGCAAAGATCCCTATACAACCGTGGCTGCACTGTTTATAATGAATTATCCAAATAGAATATTTGCAAGATTTTCTCTCTGAATTTTTACTTGTTATTTGTACGTAAAAATCGTAATCGTAATTAAGAGTCGTTTGATAGATTTGCCTCGCTCTGTGATCAATTCCGACACTTTTCTTTCTTCATTTAACTGTGAACTGATATGAATTGCTTTCTTAGTGTTTGGCTCACTGGCCGACTTGTGGTGAGCTTGCTAGCTCGTGTGATGGCTCGCTTGAACTTGTTAGCAAATTTGCGAACCGTTTACATTATTTAAAGGCCACGTTTTAAATCCTACATTACGCGGAAATCGAAATTTTTTCTACCTGTAGCTCATGCACATTGCTTTACAATGGTGTCGCCTCGCAGCCTCGGGTGCTCGTTGGCAATAACAATAATGATAATGATAATACTAGCTGTAACGTCAATTAATTTCAATGTTCCCTTATTACTAGTTAGTATGCAGTCAGAGCAGAACATATCCAAACCTACTGCAGCTGTGATAGTTCCGGGCAGCCAGCTTAGTTCGGTACGGCTGCCATGTCCGAAGTAGTGCTTCCTTTATTGTATTTCATAGTGCAGAACAGCCTCCCGTTACCAAACGTTATAACCATTCAGTCGAGCATCCGTTAACCATACATTGGTCTATCTACTGGACTCGAATCGGCCTTGCAGGTGGAAAAAAGTTAGCATGGAACAGCAGTCAACAATAATGAATTAAAGATATCGATCCTAAAGCCAAACTTAAGAAAAACATACCAACGAAATCCATACGCATCCTAACAATCCAAGCCAAGTTTGACGAGGAAATTGTTTAGCATATCAAGCTTAACTACGGCGTCCAACGTGAACTCGTCCATCCCAGCCGCTGGTAACGCGTTGTTGTACAAATGGAATCGAATATCATCAATAACTGGAACTGAATCAGTTTCTTGTCTGCCGACTATTCCTTCTGCATCTTGGAGGACTAGCCTGGCAAACTCATCTTTTTCGATGATCTGAGAAAAGAAACATTAAAGCATTTTTTTAAAATCAAATTTTGCCAGTTAATTAACATTATTTTCAAAAACATCACCGCCCAAACCAAGGGCAGCTCAAAATGGTCATTCAACTCAGGCTGTACAAAACATATTGAAATCAACTAGAAGCCAAGTATTAAACACGAAAACTAAAACAAAAAATGCGAACATCCAAAAGAATGCCGCGATTCATTTTACCTTTTCTAGAACGGTGGCTATGTACTGTGTACAATCTGCCTCCAGCCTGCTTAGATCGAACAAGCGAGATGTCTTGAGGATGGAAATAACATTGTCACAATCAAGCAGCGTGCTGATTTTGTTTGCACAAAGCCGTTTCAGGCCCGGCATCAAATATAGGTCGGCGGTGCACAACACACTGTACAAAGTCTCCTCGTTCAACTGTAAGGGAACACTATCCATTAACTTGACTAAAACAAAAGATTTATTGTGCTAAATAAAAACAAAATAAACCAACGTTTAGAGGTGATTCTGGGTAAATTACCTCAGCTGTGTCTTGGTATATGTAGGACACAACAGTTGAAAACACTTGAGGAGAAATGTATTTTAATCTTAAAATGGGGATGTTTTCACCATTGTCTTTACGTCTCTCTTGAGACAGACCCTCCGAGAAACCGCCAGTCAACAAGGCTTTGAAGTAGTCGCTCCGTCCACAGAAGAAAACCTACAAAGAGCCATGGCGGTTAGAATGCACTCAGACCAGGTTAGCGCTCTAGATCAGAAGGGCCATCACAGTGGGGTTATACTTACTACCAATCTCGAACACACACTCACACTTAGAAAAATTGAAAGTTGAAAGAGAAGCTACGCTGAAGAAAAGAAAAACATGTGTAAAACAAACATAAAAGTACTGATGAAATTCGAACTAGGGACGCTTACACTCCTGGGCCCGGTTGTTCAAAACCCGAGTTTGTAAAAATATACACACTGTGACGAAGTTAGCAAGGTGGCATTTAATAGTAGAAAGTGAAACCTGACGGACTTGGAACTTCCAGAAAAGAAAATGTTTGGTCGGAAACAGCGCAACGAAGCCCACTCACAAAAATAATTTTGAGAACTGAATACGTCACTAGAAAATTTTATAAGCTTTCCAGTGATACATTGGTTTATGGGTGCCCGACGCATATCAACGGAGCTACGGACTGACAACTAAAATCATCGCTCAAGGTGTTCAGTAACCATAACATATTTGTACGCCTGAAAAGCGGAGATTACTAATAGTCAGCTACGTGCACGTAGTAAAAACAGTCCTCTTAGTCTACCTTTCTACAACACCACGCACCTGGTGGCCATAAAACCCGTCTTCTTTCACCCAAGCAACAGAGTTTACTTACAGTCAGCTACGTGGCCGTAGTAAAACTAGTCCTCTTAGTCTACCCTTCAACAGTACCACGCACCTGGTGGCCATAAAACCTGTGTTCTTCCACCCAAGCAACAGAGATTACTTACAGTCAGCTACGTGGCCGTATTAAAAACAGTCCTCTAAGTCTACCTTTCTACAGTACCACGCACCTGGTGGCCATAAAACCCGTCTTCTTCAACCCAAGCAACAGAGTTTACTTACAGTCAGCTACGTGGCCGTAGTAAAAACAGTCCTCTTAGTCTACCTTTCTACAGCACCACGCACCTGGTGGCCATAAAACCCGTCTTCTTCCACCCAAGCAACAGAGTTTACTTACAGTCAGCTACGTGGCCGTAGTAAAAACAGTCCTCTTAGTCTACCCTTCAACAG
>JAOBYE010003128.1:8159-24030 GCA_025403585.1 Parazoanthus swiftii | reverse complement strand
GCATGGCAAGCCTCGTCACGGTGTCGAGACTTGCCATGCAATAACAAAGGATTTGTTCAGCATGGCTAAATCGTGAGATGAGTCAATTGTTTTTAAATTGTTCTTATTTCTGTATGCGGTTAAATCGAATAAAAACATTGCAATACATATGTTGGCAAACGAACTGCTTGGTGGATGTATTTTCAATCAATTCATCCCCGCAAATTTATCATGGATTCGCTGAGTCATTTCCCGAGACTGTTTCCAGTGATTATGCAAGGAGAAAAAACAGCTATCGAGCCCCAACCTCATCTTGTGTAATTTTGGCCAATCTAAGCCTCGTTGTTCTTATAAAGTTGTTGTGTAGTGAGCGGAATGGCCGCAAGTTAACAAAGGGAGAAGTTGAAAATTGAAGCAGATCTTCAATACCCATTTTCTCTGAATAGCTTAGTGATGTTCCCAACAGCCTCGTCCATGATATCTGCCATGGCGGCATACACTCTCCGAGTCTTATCCTCGATAAAGCTGTACTTGTTAATGTATGTCTGAGGCGCCTGGACTGGGGCATGGACGTTTTGAAAGGCCACGTACAAGAACAACGGCTTGGAGGAGTCGTGCCCTGAAACAATCTTATCCACTTGCTGTAAGTTAGAAAGAGCATCGAGTTAGACAAGTGTCAGTTATGTATCAGAAGCCCCGACAAGTACTAGTCTCCCAGACTGTTCACAGTTTTGGAAAATGAGGCCTGTTTTTAGAAAACTGGAATTTTAAATACGGTAATTTCTTCAAAGAAGATATTATACATTATATCAGCTTTGCTCTACCAGAAGGCCATGACTAATATGTATATACAAACTGTACAACTGAATATTTTGTACTATATTAATATAGCTAATTAATGAATGTGCACAACTAGATTACTAATAACATAACGCCGAACTCCGAAAACAGATATATAGACAGACAGACAAACAGGTAGATAGATGGATGGATGGATGGATGAATGGACGGACGGATGGATGGATCGATAGATAGATAGCTAAGTAATATTTCTCATTCTCTCAATCAAAAGACAATTATGATTTTTCCCACCTTCATGAGCATGTGCACAGAGTATGTCCCATTCATATCCCAGACAGGTTCCTTATTGTCTCTCAAGTCCAAAATGTCTTCCTTCTCGTGAGTGTAATGGTCTTCAGCTCCGTTGTAATAGCCATAAAACGTATCAAACCCCCGGAACGTTGGTGTATATTCCCACTTGTAGAAGCCAAGGTGCCATTTACCGACCATATGGGTGGAATAGCCTGCAAATCAGTTAATAAAAAAGCATTTCACGTGCATGGGGGAGATGGGAACTATTGAGAGATGAGGGGATGTCCTGCAAGCAACCAGTTCGAGATATGCTAGAAACCCATTCATGTTTCTGTGGGAATATACCCCAACTTTCAGGTTCTCGGAAGCCACTACCTTCAATAAATTCCCAAATGCTTTGAAACAGGCTGAATCACTCCAAATTTTTAAGCGAAACAAAGTCATTACAGTTTTTGATAATTTTTAAACTTCTAGCAATTTTAAACTTGTTATACGCGTTTTTTATACATTTTATGCATCTTATTATAATATTGTAATCTTTTAAAACTCGTAATCATTGTAAGTATTTCCATATTCATATTTTATTCTCATTGTAACTAGTTGTGTACAGCGGAACCCCGATACAACGATCTTCGATATAACGATAACCCCGATCTGGCGCGCTGAACGTAAAATTGTTCCCGATATAACGATACTATTATTTCAGTCTCCAAAGTGCTAACACAAGATGTCAACAACAAAAATTTATTGAATTGCAGTAATCGAATATAAGTCAACTATTCCGTCAAAAAATCTTTAGGATGATATACGGGTTCTAAGCCGTCTCTTTATCCATGTTCATGTTAAGTTTACCCCGATATAGCGATATCTTCGGCTATTTTATGTCCATATCGCTGTATCGGGAGTTTCGATATAACGATACCCCGATATAGCGATATAATTTTACTGCTCCCTTGGCGTATCGTTGTATCGGGGTTCCACGGTATATACAGGGCCCCTCTCGACAACAGGCTTCGTTGCTAAATGGGCCACCCTGTTTGAAATAAAGGTCACCATCACCATACCAATGTACGTATGAAATAATTTATCAGACCTAATAGACTTTTAATAGCTGCAATACAATCTTTCAATATATTCAAGAATATCACAAACAGTGCTTTAAATGATGCAGTTTATTTTATAGAAGTAACTCGTGGCTGTTTGCCATTACCTGCCTCCTTGAGTTTCTCGGGGAAAATTGTGAAGTTCAACGGTAGTCCGATCGGGCTGGATATTGCCAGTCCACCATATTGAAATCCTAGAGTCGAAGGGCGCATATCAGCAATTATCAAGCTTGAAAATTAAATAAGATAGAAAGGTTCATACGTCTGTTGAGCTGATTCATCACTGCTTCAGATGTAACACTTAAACGAAAAGTACCCAGAGGTTCCCACTAGCAGCCAGTATACAAACACATACAAACTACCTCAAAATTTTAGGATTTTTATTTCTTTATAAGTTGTCCGAAAATATATTGTTGCTTAGCTATAATTTGATGGGATTATCAGTTCTATTCCGTGCATGTTTATATTGTTACTAAACACTTGGTTCGTTCGTTAGGACTGTTTTTTTAAATCATCTCTTTATTTCTCTAAATGACTTCGATCGCAGATTGATTGTATTCTACCTCCTCGGTACTTAAGGTCTCACGCATTTGGTAACTTTTTAAATATTACAAGAAATTTTCGCGATACTTTAATTTCGCGACTTATAAAAATTGAAAAACTGAAAAGACGCGAACAATAAGTGTCACGAATATAACATGACGCGAAAACTAAGTGACACACATTCTGTCAACAATTAACTATGAAAAGAAGAGTTAAAAATCGTAATAAATTAATAGTTCACGTACAAGCATAAACTGCATGCTTTTGGACATTGTGAGAACTGCTTTCTTGTCACTGTTAACACACGTGTTCCGCTGTGTTTTGTGACTTTTAACGTTGTTCACAAAGTTATTTTGTTTAATTAAGGAAATTTAAGGAAAATTCTGTCTTACTCATATACGCCAAACTCTAGAAAATTGCAAAATTTAAGTGTCGCGAAATACGTGCACTTCAAAAGATTTCGCGAGAAAAAGGTCGCGAAAATTTCATGTCATAAAGTACTTAAACTATTGCCTGTGTAATCTAATGCATACACTATTCTTCTATTTATATCGCGGTCTTTTCTGGCCACATCCGGATCCAAACCAGATAATTAAATTTTATTATTATGAATTTAATATTATTATTATTATTGTTATTATTATTATTAATTTGTTTTTATTATTTATCATTATTATTTCAGCTGATTTTGTTTCACTCTATCATGAGTACCTCGATTTAATGGGTAATGAGGCTGTTAATATGTAGAGCTGCCTTTATCCCAAACGCGACTTGATATATAAAAGATTAAAACTCTAGAGACATACCCAGAGGTGCTGATATATTGAATTTTCTATTTCCCCCCAAATATCAAGGAGCTTTGATAATCCGATTCTTGGGGAGATTCCCGAATATTTTAACCAACCCTGAGATAATCGATAAAGTTGCACGTCTGTTTTTAGGTTGCAGATATTTTTAAAAGGTGTAAACCGCTTCGGTTCAAATGGCTGTCTATCGAGAAATAATACGGTTGCCAATAAATTCAGAATTGCAGTATTGTCTGAAACTGAAAGCCTCGTTGACACTCTCTCCTTGTATCGTCGGACCTGTTGAATGATAAGCTAGATATTACGAGGTTTGTTCTAGACTTGGTTACTAGCATTTATCATCGATGCCAGGTCAATTATTTCCTCTGCACAAGCTATTGATGACTCACGAGATCGTAAAGTATTTGTTCCGGTAGAAGAATTATTTCTTCGGGGTACGTTTTTCCACATCGTGTGTACGTTTGACATGATCGTTCATGTCCAGCGGCGTGCAGCAAGGGATCTTAGACAATTTCTGAATAGCCAGCGTTACAGACTGACTTGCTTTGGATTGACTGTGGGATTAGGGGGGATTACTTCCTTTGTTTGGTCCTTTGTTTACTGACGATGTGAGAACGGTGTTGCCAACTTATGTGTACACTACATCTGACCTGTGTACTACGTATGGGGTATCCACAAAGTTACCTGTGACACTCTGTTAATAACAACAACAACAATAATAATAATAATAATAATAATAATAAAAATAATAATAATAATAATAACAACAACAACAACAACAATAATAATGATAATGATAATAATAATAATAATAATAATAATAATAATAGTGATTATAATACGTTAACACTTATTGCACTAAATGCAATAAACGGTCCTGAGTGTTTTACAACACCCTAATCATATTTACTTAACACATAAAATACCTTCCACACATTAATGATGGCCAGTAGAATTTAATTACGGCAATAGTTCTTACCATATTTTAGAAAAGTGTACAAAGTTTGCACGAAGAGAAAGCATCATAACTCAAATTCATACATTACAAGATAACCTAAATTCTTTAACGCCGTACTATACTGCTAACGCTACTTGTCTGTTTAAGCTCTATATCTATTAAAATGGTAGTTTATTCCAAAGTGCATGCTTCATCGAATGCCCCCGATCATGTGTGACAGGACAGTTTGACCTTCAGCTAGGTACAGATAATAGCTCTCTACAAGATGTACGTTTGACGGCTATGTGTACAGGAGATATGACCTACAACTGTGTACAAACTATAACTCTACAATATATTCGTCGAGTCCAGTTGTGTCGGGCTGTGTGTACAAGATAAATGGCCTGCACGTTTATGCAGGGTAAATATCTGACCTGTGTGAATAGGATACCTGCCACTCATAAGCGACGTTCTGGTTGGTGAACAAACTGGCTGAACGTAGTAATTATCAAGGACAACCCCTTCAGAGGCCAGTCTGTCAATGTTGGGAGTGTGGATCTTGGAGCCGTGAAATCCCACATCACTCCAACCAAGATCGTCCACCAACACAAACAAGATGTGAGGTGGTTTTTCAGAAGCCTCGAAGATATCACTGCTATGTGAGAACGGTACAATGACGACCAAAACCACATTGACAAGGAGCTGATACAGCGCCATATTTCATATCTCAAGGTACAAATTGTAGAGCGTCATACTGGCCGCGTCAATGTCGCTAAGTGATAGACTGGGTACGATTATATATATTCTTTGTCCAATTTGTATATACTAGTCTACTAATTTATTTAGTTATTTGTTTGTTTATGGATCGATTTGTTGACTTATTTCTTCATTTTCTGTTTGATTGATTGATCGCTGGACTGACTGACTGATTCATGTAATCGTGGAACGGTTAAAACAAATGCACTTTCAGCCCGTTGAACTAAAAGGAACACGTGGCATTTACCTTGGTATAAGACGCGCGAAACTGAAAAAAAAACGGGAGTTGATAAACATTCAACACAGAAATATTTGGGAAATGCAATCTGCAGTGCTCAATTATGAATTCCTTCAATTCAATTGAAGAGTGCTTGTGAACACAACTAACACACCATTAATGTATAATTGATTTGCCGTTATTGTATTAATATAGCGTGCTTAAAACGTGAAATGTGATTGGTCAAAGAGAAGTCTGAGAAATGTCTGTATGCACATGCATGTACGAAACTCGACAGAAATCTGAGTTCCTCTGAGCATGGACGCCACTTGAGACGCTGAAAACCGTTGCGAATAGAACCGGAAAGGAAAACGTTGGGTTATCTAAAACCAAAGTTACAAGTACAGCGAACGATACTAAGCCATCTACATTGATACGAACCAGGTTAGTTTGATCTTATAAGAATTGAATGGATTTACGAAAACACCGCGAAATCAGAGGCGATAGCTTCTGCCAAAACGGATTGATATCGTCAGAGTGAAGTGTCTTGTAGCAGCTAGAATATGTGCTTCAGTACTTTGTGAATTTCCCATTGTACAGAAGTTGTAGATTAAGTAATTGTTTAGATTCAAAGATCAAATAAAGCTTCAGTTTACTAACTGTTCATACTTAAACCGCAGAAGCCGTTCAAGCCAAGGAAACTAGAGTCGCCTGAGGAGATCAAGTAGCTTTGTCAACAAGAACTGAATTCGAAGTTTTCAATGAACATGATATGTTTTTGATGAAAAGTATGGAGGAGAATGACCTACAAGACATTAGCTCGTGTTTTACGTTTTCTGATTTGTAGGCAAATATTTAACACGACACCAATACACACCAAAAATCTCTAAAATGTCGTTATTGCTTGAGGACAATCTTTAGAATCTGATATCTTACGTATTGCATATCTCCATGTTTAATGATGGTTTTCCTGAAAATAAACGAAGTGGATGAATAAAATTCACTACTGTTCGTATCCAAAAGCATGTTCGTGATAGCTATATTCGAAGTTCTGTAAAATATTTATATCTTTTTAAAATTTGATCGCCTGGTTGGTTATTTTCTAAATGTTGCGGCATATAAACTAAACAATAACAAGCAACCAACTTTTGTGCAGCTTCAACTAAATAACGCGCAACATTTTTGTTCTTATCATTAGAGTTTTGAAAGAAACGTTTGCAAGATTGCTAACCATTTGTGCGTGGTATGAGGTGCGCACCCCAAAATGACATGCGCGTGTACAACAAAAAATGAGATGCTCATGCGCACATAAAACTGAGGCGCGTATGCGTATCATAAAATGAAATGTGCGTGCGCAACTTAAATAAGATGCGCGTGCACACCCCCAAATGAAATGCCCGTGTGCGCCTTAAATGAGACGCGCATGCGCACCTAAAAATGAGCTGCGCAAGCGCATCAAGGAATTAAACGCGCATGCGTAGCCCAAAATTGTGTGCACAAGTGCATGTCATTTTAGGGTGCCGCATGCACATATCGTTTTATAGTGCGCAAATGCATATCTGTTAATGGTGCGCATGCGCATTTCATTTTGGATTGCACACTTCAAATACGACAGAAAATTGTCATGAAATGACTCAATCACGCGAAGACCTCATGTTCGCCGAGTGACCGAAATCGAGTCCCTTTTCCTACGACACCACCAATACAAGATGTAGTGTAGAATATACGTGAAGAAATTTTACTGAAGGGAAAAAATGTCAAATCCTCGGAATTCGAAGCGCGTGACAAATGGTTAGAAGCACAAAATTGGCGAACAACTGTGCAAGACTCGAACTTTCTTGCGTATATAACGAATGAAAAGCGAAGTATAATTTGACAGCACCTGCTAGGTTCCAATAAAGAAAACTCTGTGACGAGGCCGACGTTTAGGGAATCGGAAATGCAAAGTAGTAGTGTCATATGTGACATTTTCCTTCTAACACCCGGTCAAGTGGACTCCATGCATTTTCTATTGTCTAATGTATTGAGATTTCTGACTTCAAGTTAAAGTGCCAGGTTTAACCGAATCCTTCAAACGTAGAATGAAGCGGTCAATCAGAATCTTTCATAGTTGATGTTATTTCTTTACAAGAAACTTATACCACTTCGAAAACTATAAGAACCTGAGAAAAAGGAACGGGGCGACAAATTTGTTTAAATTGTGGCACAAATCAAGCTGAAGTGTTTTCATTGTTTTCGGGTCTCAAGCGTGATTTCACATTTGGTTCTGTCAAACAAAATCAAAATGGGCGAACTGCCATCCTTTCCTTTGCTTTAATTAACTGATCATAAATTTGTTCTTACATATGTTGATTTTCCGAAAGAACAAAACAAGCAACTTAAATCTTATGATAGCGCTTCTTCGCTGCTGTAGTATTTCGCAAATGTAAACATAATACTGGGTAGCGATTTTAATTGTTGTATGAATAGTGTACTGAGATGATAAGTGTGGCGGAAAACTACCTGTACAGTTTACACAAGAATAAAAAACTTGATCCGCCTCATTCTCTGGTTAAAGCAGGTATAACTTCAATTTTCATGTTCTAAAATTAGCTAAATTGCCTAAAATAGGATGTTTTATGATCTGCATTTAAATTTGCCAGTTTTAGTTTATGCGGTTAATTTTTTTAGGGGAGTATCCTCCGGGGATTTACACTGCCATTTGCCCGATTCCAGAACAAAATTTGATACAATTATTGCTACTTACTACTGACAATAACTACATATAAATTATAATGTGTTCCAGGTTCTTATCTAATTAAGATGACTGGTATCTAAATGTTAAAAGTCCTCAGTTCTCTTTGATCTTCTCAATTTAGTGATTGGTCGTACAGATCTCAAATTGTATGGTATAATTATGAGTTCAGGAGCGGACGCCAGGAATGACAATGGGTGGTCACTGTTCTTTTTCATATCAGTCATAAGTTTGTGACATAAAAACTCACGTCTGCTAGAGAGCGTAGTTTCGTTTGCTAAAATGAGGGCTTGGTTGTAAAAACTGTCAGGGTAAATGAATCTAAATGCCCTCTTCTGCACAGTCCCTATTCCTTTATACTAATAGGCAGGGATGTACTGCCGCACTTGTAAAGCATCTTCCAATGATTCAACATATATCCTGTCGGCCTGGACGCCGCCTCATTTTAGTAATCTAAAGACATAAAACTAACCAGTATTCTCCGAGTCTCGCTAATTTCATTTGCGATGGAAAAAAGTTCCCCAACTACGCGAAAGGTTGGTTCATTCAAGTTCATTCTTCTTCATTTAGTTACAACCAGGCTCATTTGTCCTAGTTCTCCTTCTTCTAGTTTCCTTCGCCCTCATCAGATGGATGAAGAAGAATGAGGACAGATGTGGGCGAATGAAAACAGATGAAGGAAAATGAAGACAGACGAAGGAGAGTGAAGACAGATGAAGGAAAACAGATTAAGCTGAGTGGATAGTAATTCAATATGAAGCCGCATGAACACAAATGAAGACTCGTGAATGAAGATAGATGTAGCAGAATGAGGACGAATGAAGCAGAATGAATACAGATGAAGATGAATGAAGACGGATGAAGAAGAACGAGAACAGATGAAGGAGGATAGAGACGAGTGAAGGTAAATGAAGATGAAGAAAAATAAAGGCAGATGAAGGCAATTGAATATAGATGAAGGCGAATGAAGGCAGATGAAGGAAATTGAAGGAGAATGAAGAGAGATGAAAGCAAATGAGCACAGCGAAGCAGAATGAGGAGAGATAAACAGTGAATTACAACAGTGTAGACAGATAAAGCGAATGAAGACAGATGAATAATGATGAAGATTGATGAAGGCGAATGAAACAGATGAAGAAGACGTAAGGTAAATGACGTCTTCTGTATATGAAGAAGAATCAGTATAGATGAGGGAGAACATAGTAAATGGATAGAGAAGGAGAGGGGTTGAGAGTAACATAAGCAATGTGTGTCAGATGTCATATTTTTTCTCCCCGCGCGTCCGGGTTAGGGCTCTTCAGTCACAACAGTCAAACTGACAATCACACTTTTTAACTTCTGTTTTACTTGAAAATTTTCTAGTTACGGTTAGTTTTACGGTTGGGACTAGTAGCAGGGTTAGAGTTATGATTAAGGTTGGGTCGGGGTTACATTTAGAAGAAGATTATGGTATTTGTGAAGTGCAATTGTCAGTTTGAGTGTTGTGAAGGAACCCTTGCCGCGCGTCCGCGCCCGCGCCGAGGTAAAAAAAAAGTGGCCTGGAAACGATAAATCTGAGTAACCTGGCGATCCTTGGCGAGGGTTTGTTGTGTTGGACAAAAAATGCGCCATTTTTGAGTGTTTTTGGATGCACATGATCACGATCTGCTACAAAACAAGAAACATGTACATCTGTTCAAGTCTGTATAAGGCAGGTGTTTTACTTGTTTAAAACTTATCAGTTTTTCAAGTGTGATATTTTGGTTCGATTTATTTTAGTCAGTATTAACGATCGCAGGCTTCGTTGCCAATAATAAGCTGTCGCAGCTGACTCCGAACATAGCAAGTCTTATGTATCACATTTACTCGTCCATCGCTACAGACTTCTCTTTATGAAAGTATGCTGTAACCAGTATATAACCAACTCTTGTTGTTTATCAAGGAAACTTGCCATAGCTTTCCAAATTATCCTCAGTTTGGAGGAGAAGTCCGGACCGAGGAAGAGGCTCCTTCGAGTTCGATCCAGCTGGTTTACAACTACAGTTCGTTCAACACAGCGTTCAACGTGTGATTATAAAGTCTAGTGTATAGCTGAATCCATTAGAGTATTTTCTGTCTATCCATTTATTTGCCGCCATCGATGAGATGATTCTTGCAAACGGGTCAACAGTTTAAGAATATGGATAAAATTACTAAGGCTGTAAAATTTTAAAAAGTTGCATAAAACCAAACGTTTTCGACTTAAAGTCATCATCAGGGCCGAAAACGTTTGGTTTTATGCAATTTTTTAATTTTTTTTAGCCTTAGTTGTTTTATCCATGTTATCTTTTAAGTGAAAATATGTCAAATAGTTTAAAAATACACACATAATAAGTAAGTAAATACAATAGCCCATCCACTGTTCACAAACAAACCCTTCAAATCAATTAAGGCTAGGTGCTCACTTTTTATACATTTGCTTCTGCAGATATACATGTTGACTTTATGGAGACCGAGTATATTGTTTTAGTAATAGACATAAAATCACATCAATCCTTAATTTATACTTTGCAGCTTCGAAAGGCAAGGACAAGTTAGAGATGATTTCAAAAGGCAAATCAAGTATAATGCCTAGCCCTGCAGAAGAGGTTTGTTAAAGTCAATAAATACCCGAATTTACTTGATATACAAGAAATGAATAATTGCTGACAGTTGCAAGCTGGGAAGACCAGCTGGACTGTAGAAATTAAGGAAACTTGGAAGAGTTAATCATGATTTTATTGATATAAGCTAAGAAATGCAAGAAAACCATTTCAATCTATTGTTGAAAAGAAAACAGAAATTGCAAGAATATTAACAAGGCGAATTGCCGAGCACTCACAGGGAAGGGGGCTCCTATAAGAAATGGACAGGGGTTACCTCTTGTCATAAAATTTGAATTAAATTGGGGCTAGAAGTTATCAATCTCAGCTTGGCTCAAGATAATTTGATCCTAAAAGGTACCACATTTAATTTAGAGAAAACAATGAGAGTTACATAATCATGTAAAATTATAATTATCATTCTAATAGAACCAGGCAATAAACTAGATGGTGATGTTATTAATCTATGGCAAGTACCGTAGTTACCGGGATTTGATCCTGGTAGTGGTTTTTTCAAATGTTATAATTATTTATTCATTTAACACATATATACAGTACATAATCATACTGCACTCCTAAATACTGTAAGTAAAAGCTACTATTATCATGGTGTCTGACTACAAACTTGAGTAGATATTTACAATTTACAGCTGTAGACACCCTAAATGACACCAAAACAGTAGTTTAAACCCGCTAAAGTTAAGTGTGTGTCAGTAGTTCACAAATTTCTCTTGCTTGTAGTCCAAGTCCCCCCATCCCCTACCCCTTCGGCTGAAGCACCACTACTTGGCATAATTCTTCGAAAATGTTTGTTATTTTTAATTACCAAAAGTGTGACTCCTAATCCTTGTGATCCTTCAGGTTGCTCTTATGCAGAGTGAGAGAGAACGAAGGAGAAAACTCCGTCTGAAACAGGTGCTGTACAAGACTGTCTGCATGCTCTGTTAAATTCAAGTTCTGATTTGTGTCTGAGACTGTTGTAGTGTCCATAATAATAATTATTATGTACAGTGTATTTGCTGATTAACATATCATTCTATGCATGTGGATACATTATTATTAAATACTAAGAGATGATGTTGGTAAACATGATCATGTAGAAGTATAATATAATAAGCTAACTTATAAAATGTTTTAGGTGAGAGAACAGGAAAAGCAATTTGCAAGTCAGCTGCGACAGCATGCAAAGGACAAGAAATTAACAGAGCTGAGATTGCTTTCATCTTCCTTACAGGTGACAAAAGTCTGTATGTTAGTAAGCCTGTGTAGCAGGTGGTTTTTACAGTAGGCAAAATGTCAGAAACAAGTGAATCTATGGTCCCGGCACCATATTGTATGTGAAAGCAAAGGAGATCAAAACTCCCCCTCCTCCCTTTTTTTCTCTCTCCAGTTTCAAATGTGCTGGACAATCAAGTCGCTTGTTTCTGGCATTTTGCCTATATTTGTAAAAACCACCAGCTTTGCAGGTTTACCTACAGCATGTTAGATTACTTAACTAGTAATACATAATTATTGTCTACAGAATTTTAGCTTTTGTTAGTTCGGATGATCCTTAGAAAAAATAAAAAGTGTTCGGATAAAGTGATTTTTGTGTGACCTTGAAATGTTTGTTCACTACATGACTGTTTACTGCGTGTTTCATCTGCCAACATCAGGAAAGATCCGAATAACAACAAACTGTCTGTTTTTCAAGTTACAAAGGACTCACAAACTGTACCTGTTTGTTCGCAGTCCTTTGTAATACAACTCTGTTAGTTGGGTACAGATCGAATCTTGTTCTTCTGATTAATCAAAATTAATTTAAGACACAGCATCAAGTGAATATGTTCCAAAATTAATCCAATAAGATTGCATACATGTTCACTAAATTTTCAGAGAACCAAAAAGAACTCCAGTGACTTGGTTCATGTTAATTTTGCTTGTTTTGGTTTTTTGGTAAAGCTTAAACTGCTCTGTCAGGGTCCCCATTAATCCCTTGCAATGCATATTTGATGCACAGAAATTGAAAAAAAAATAAAAAAAAGGATGCACAAGTTTCAATCTTCTTCACCTAATAATAACTAGAGAACAGAGGTCCCAAGGACTCTTGATTTTCAGAACTACGGTAAACGTAGTGGGAGCACTGTCTGTCATAGTGTAAAATTGTTGTAAATACTAAATGATGACAAGAAAACAATTATTGAAACCATTTTTTGCAGACTCGGTGGCAAAAAGACCAGGATGAAAAGTGTTCTTCTCTCCTTACAAAATACAGCGACAATTTGCAGTCTATGGGTGAAAGCCATCATGCAGCTGAGTCTCGACAGGTAAGTGTGACTGTCTAGAATAAATCATAACCTTTAAGCTGATGATTAGTAGATCCGGAGTTATGAAAGCCCTGCTGAGACCTCAGGCTAGTGTAACACTGGACTGCTTGCTGTGGGGTGCAGTGTGATGGTTTAAAAGCATGACTAAAGAAGTACATGTATTATAAACAAATTGCGATTCTGATCTGTCAATACCACTGACCACATATAGCAGCAAGCTGGGAAAAAATTAAATATATTCTTTATTGGTGGAGTCACATGTACAAGTGATAAAACTGATAATATTGACAGTTTTGGTTCTCAATTTAACTACAGGGAGAACCTCACGGTGTGGAGTTGATGAAACCAACTGCTGAAGAATGGCAAAGGTCTGTACTCATGTCTTCTAATCAGTTTACAGTCTGTTGCTTGATAAGACCTAAGGGCAGAGAGAGTGCTTCCCTCAGTCGAAGTCACGGGTACAGATCTTTATGAAGTTACATTTTTGGCAGAGATCAGTAGATTTTGTGGAATGCAGAATCTTGATTTGACATCAGACCAAGCTCTGCAGAAAAACATTCAAATAGAATCTTAAAGTTTTCTGCAAAATTCTGTAAAATCCAGATTTGTGCAGAACTAATCTTAAACAGAAAAATAATTAATGTTATTCAAAAAATAGCAAGATCTGTATGGTTTTCGGGCAAATTTGGTCTAGAAATGGGTAATGTGTACATTATGTCTGATTCATCTGTATAACATATTGAATTCACAACTTTATAAACTGTTTTTGTCCTATTTTGCTCCAAAATTTTTGCCAGGAATTGTCACTTCACATATTTTAGGATAAAAGAGGTTTCAACATGGGCTATCCAGCAACCACTGACAACATTTTTCTTGTCCTCCTTTGGGTTATGTGTAATGTGTTGTGTTTTGTCTGAAATAGGAAATGGGTTTCTTCAATTTGGTCTGAACTAGACTGTTGGGTCAGGGTTTGAAGACTTGGGTTGCACTCCCTTCTCTCCCCCAAAATATGTATGATTATCCCCCCTCCCCAGGGATAAATCCAGGCATAACAAATTAACTTTTGTAAAATTGATACAGACTTTGTATCATACATGTACAATAAGATGTTGCATGTAATTCTTTTTTATCAGGGCAATTGAGAGGCACAAGAAAGCTCTTCAACAGGTAAATAAACAGACCCTCTAGCTACAAAACCTGGATCAGATTAGCTAGAAGTTAGGATTAAGCTTAGCGTAGTCAGAGCTGCTGGGGTCAGGTTTTAGGTTATAGATATATGGGTTACACTGTAGGTGTTGTTGCAGGACTGAACATTCTAATCCTGGTTTTACCTGAACCAACTGATAATCTATAGCTATTCAGAATGGGCACTTTCCAGTTACAGTATAAAATTCTGGATTTATGCACGGTTTTCAGAAATAGAAAAGTTTCAGTAGTACATACATGTTTCATAATGCATCTATCAATGTTAAGCCAGAGGGGGGGACCCCGACATATGTGGGCCATTTGATTTTTCAGAAGAATTTTTGGTCAAATTCCCCATCTTGGGGCCCCAAAATTTGGTCAAATCAAATCAAATATCCCCACCTTGGGGAAGTAATATCCCTTAATTTCATAGTATAGTTGTTGTGTATATCTTACAAATCATTGATATAAATTGCCTTGAGCTTTTTTTACTAATTACTTTAATGCTCTGTGTAATCCGAGGAAAATAATCAACAAATCTAGCCAAAATCAAATATAATTGTCTTAGTATTACAGAAACAAAGTGGGCTGTATACCGTGTTGAGCTCTACAAGTCTTGCATTTCAAGTGATACAATTATGCAGGTGTTATTTTCTCAGTCTATAAATACAAAAAAAGCAAACGCCCCCACCCTGGGACCCAGATTCTTAGTCAAATTCCCGAGGGTGGGGAAGGCAATAGCGGTCAAATGCCCCACATATGCCTGGGGTCCCCCCCTCGGGCTTAACATTGATAGATGCATAAGTACTACATGTTTGCAAGTCTAGAAATTTTGTTTTCATTTTAGCTTTTGGTGGATAAAGAGAACAGGGAACAAGAAAAACATGGTCGTTTACTGGCAAGGTAGGAATGGGAATACTGTACTCCTCTCAGTGTTGGGATGTAAATTATAGAGTGTCCAGATGACTATTACCACAAACTTTATCCCTGCATGTAGTAACACAAACAAAATCATTCTTATTTTAAGCTGCAAAAAATCTGAATTAGTTGAGTTGTTGATTAAGTTATATTACTTTACTTGGCCTCTTAATTGATCACAAGAACAATTTAGCTATATTTTCAACAACTGTTGTCCAGTCCTCAGTTTGCTTGATGACTTACGACTGCAGAAGTTGAGAGACTATTTAGCACTTTTGGCCTTAGGTTTGAAGCATCATTTCCCTGTGAGAAATGCTGAATAGTTCTTTCAAACACTTTTAAATGTTAAACTTCTGAATTTGCTATCTGAAATTTATCTTGTGTTCCCCAAGATACACATTTCATGTCTTTTCATACCAGTCTGGTAATCTATATATTAATTTTGCAGAAAGAAGGCACTTGAAAGAGAGAAATTGAGGTCTGAGTTAGTGGCTGCAAGACCCCCACCAGCAGACCCAATGATGGTACGTCTTACACTGATGTCTTCATAAGTACACTGTTTAGGCATGTTAGAGCAGGCAGTGGTGAACCCAGGGGGCCTTTTTGGTGCAGGTACCTAACACCTTCCCCTGAGTTGTAACCAATTTTCTTTTTTGAAAACATCATTTTCCAACTTTGTAGAATCGTGCTCAAAT
>JAOBYE010003017.1:0-24033 GCA_025403585.1 Parazoanthus swiftii | reverse complement strand
CCGATCTTATATTTATTTTTGTTGAAGAATATTAAAGTTTTGCCATTCTTATTGATAGCTAAAGCTGTGGACAGTAGACAGTGTCTTAAATTTCTTATTTTTGTAACTTAGAAAATCTTAGAAAGCACTTTTAAATTTGTTCATCTGAAAGCTGCAGAAAACATGCATTTCCAGTTGTCTACTACGGTATTGGTACTTAAATTGTCTCCAAGTCCAAAAATAGTTCTACAAATACCAGTATGGTAAAACTCTTGTCAGATAGCTTGATCTGTAAGTCATATAATCAGTCAGCAATGTATGATAAACTTGACTTTTTCTTGTGAAAAGAATTTAAATGATCACTTGACATATCTCAAAATGGTTGCCCCAGACAAGACTTCTTCCCCCCATATATGTTTGTTAAAAAAGTGTAACTAGTATTTTTTAACAAATTTCAAGTAGTGTGCCCCTTTAGGAAAAGTCAGCTAATGCTTTGAAGTTATCATCATTGCAAACCTTAAGCTGATCATTGTCTGAAGATGTTTGCAAATCTGCCCATTCTGCTTCCATTCTATGGCTCGGACTTTGGCTAGAAGCTATCTTGCAGACTTGATGTGTATTGTCGTAGTGAAAAGTTGTAGCTGTAAACGAACAATTGTCCATCATAAAACAGGTTTCCAGTCCTCCCTTTTCCTTAAGGTCGTCATGGTAACTTTCAACAGCATTACTCCATGTTTCCATATTTGTGGTATTGTGTCCAACATATGCTGTGTTTGGTCCTTGTGTCAAATTGTTGGAATCCTATTAAATTGAAGATTTGCACATGTGCTGTAACAAATGCATAAATAAACATAAAATTATATAAAAACAAAACATTTTTTTCTTACCCAAGATTTCCAGTGTGAATTTGAACCTTTTCCCACTTTGCTGCCTTTGGCCACAATTTTCCTTTGCGCTTCAAAATAACTGTGATCCATCCAGAAATCATCTTGTTCATAGTTGTCCAACCAGTCACCATCTTTGTCTTCTGAGTGACCCTGTGGTGCTGGCAAAGTTTTTTGTGGACAGACTGGGAATTTTAATTTCTTTGGCTGCACAGTTCGATGCAAACTAGGATTAATTACCAGAGCACTTGGACTGTGTGCACTTCCCTGTGTCCTTTCAAGTTTATTCTTTTGCACTGATGAAACATGTAAAATAGTTGTGGCCAGTTCACTTAAACCAGACATCCTGGAATCTTCGTAATCTGTTTGGGATGGCTCCCCCTCAGGTTGTCCATGATAGTCCTCATTCAAGTGCCAAGAAAGATCATGCTCACTGTCTGAAGGGTTCCAGAGTGTATCACTGAAACTGTGAAATGTCTTTGTTTGACTGTCTAATTTATCAGAGTCTTGTTTCAAACTGTTTTGTACACTTGCAGTGTTAAAAGCAGGCACAAACTCTGATGTTCTATTGAAGGGATTTCTGGTTCTGTCTTGATCAACTTGGCTTTTGATACTTTCTTCTTCATAATATATGCTTGCATCAGGATGAGAGAAGAACATGAGATCTTCAAAATCATCTTTTTCTGATTGTGTTCTGATGTTTGTATTGCTCTGCAGTTGGAAAAGGTTTAAGGACCATTAACTAACATCTATTTGGTAACTACATTAGTCAAAAGTTGCAACACAAAATGAAAACTTCTCTTTTTCCAGTGTCATGTTTCAACCAACAAGAATGGAAGTTTATTACTTCAGACCTCAAGATTTTCTGCCATGGACAGTCAGCCTGAAATGGGGTATCGATTTAATTGGCTAGGTCTGAAATTAGGTCAGCACACTCGACCTTTGATATTGGTGAATACTTCCTTTGAACGCTCATGACCTTCACCTGAGGTCATGGTAAAATGTTACTTCTGCTCAGGCTTAAAACAGTGTAAGCACTCTGAAACATTAATCTATGCCTCCTCTCTATCATCTGTTTTTTCTTCTCCACTTTTTTGCTTGAACTGCCATGACTCTTCAAGATTATGCATGAAGAGAGCAAGAAACAAAATGTAGTAATTTAACAGTTGGTTGAGATGATGAATGAACTCGCAGTAAGGATGAAATTACATTGCAGCTATACTTGTTTGCATAAACTACAAAAAGAGGGATTGAACTTGCATTCAGAATGAGTTTGATTTATGATTGAAAGGACTCAAGACAAGTACTGTTATATCATTGTCCTTTACAATTGTTTACTCTACCTGGTTTAAGTTTTTAGTCTCTTTGGGTGAGGTCACACCAAGTCTTGTTCTGGCTATTTTCCACAGCCTTGCTTCAAGATGTAAAGCTATTGAGCTTGTATCGTCAACCTAAAACTCGAAGTAATGCATGTAGAGGTATGTAGAGGTATTCAGAGTAACACATGAGACTTGCAAACCTGTCAGAAGTCTAGCTGCCATAAAGATTACATGTATTTGGTGCTCACTAATATGCAGTTATAGCCACAGAGAGCAAATGACCAGTATTTATTTTTCATAAAATTTGACTTTTTATACTACTGCCTGTAAGTACTGCAAGGGTTTAAGTAAACTAAATATTAGATGGTCAGGACAAAAAAACTTTCCCCAAATTCCCCTCCTTTACCTCCTCCTAAGAAATGCATAAAAATGTAATGACCAAGCAAAAAAGGAAATAACTATTTTAAAAACAGGATTTAAAATCTTGTCAATGGAGACTGAACATCTTGATAATTTTAAAAACTCTTCTAAGCTTTCAACATTGCTACTACACTTGTTCACTCTTAGTAGCTGACACCTGTACATATCTACTGGTTCTGTATTATGCTTGTTGATAGATACACTAATAATTGAACCCTCTAGTCATTCTGAAACCCCTTCACTAAAGTCCTGGATCTAGACATTCTGATTTTGTTTCAATTGGGGTTTAAAACCCAGGAAACACATTTTTAGACAAACTAATTTTCAAAATTTCCCGCGGAGCATGCCCCCCGGACCCCCTAGCTGAAGGCTCACACCTGCGGCTCTTGGCGGTGCCCCCCCCAGTTTTCCAAGGCTTGCTACAGCCCTGATAAAAGACCTTTAAATCAATAATATTTACTACTTAGCAAAACTGATGAACAGTTGAAATAGACAAGTTGGAGGTGTTACATTTTTATAAGCTACAGGGATTTGTCAAATTTTCTTGTGTTCCCCTTATGCAAATGACCAGTGTCCCCAATCTTGGTAACAGATGATATACATGTCCCTTATATTAACTTTGTATACCTCAAACATTTTGCAACACTTCTGCTTGAAATTTTCACTTTTGCTGTCAGATAAAATGGCTGTCAGGGCCTGCACAACATTTGGAACAGCTTTTTTCACCACATCTTGTCTAGTCTGCAACATGACATTTGCAAAATAATCATTACCAAGACTTTTAAACCACTTGTTTTCCATTTTTCTTGCCTGAAAAACCACACGAAAAGCTTATTGTACAAAATTTGTTCAATTAACTTTTTGAAGATACTAGATGCAAGTATTCAAACTTCCTATTTTAAAAAAAATCATGTCTACAGGTTGAAGAAGAATGTGATTTCAATGTTTGGCCAATGGGGAAGTCCAGGCACATGTGGGGATATGACAACAATTAGCTACCATTTGACCAATTTAATAGACTTTCTAAGAATTTTACAGGGAATAAATCTCAAACAAGTCACTTATTTGTTTGCCCTGTGGTGGGGAATTTGAACAGAAGTTCTTGTCTGAGTTCATGTGCTCAACTTTATACTCCCCTCCCCTCCTTTTTTGTTTAACACTGCTAGGGTGCATGAAGTCTGATGCAGCCAAAAGTGAAAGGTGAGGAGAAAATGTTCAGAATTTAAGTATACACTCGGCTTCAGATTCAAATTAAGACATTCTTCAAAGCTCGTGTATAAACAAAATGAGCTAGAATTTGTGTGAAAGGTCTGATTCGACTAAACCAGAGATGCCAAGTTTCAGTGATCGGCTGGCTGGAGGTTTCTCTAAGTGAGCGTCACAGAGGAAAGGAGTGCGCGGGGGTCCAGGGACCAGGGGCATTCCGTCCCTGAGTTTCCTCAGATCCTATTCAGTCCTGCATTCTGAAGTCGATTAGTCACACATTTTACTTATGTTTTCAGTTCCTGTTTGCGGAACAATCATAATTTGATATTAATTTTAAAAATGTTAACTATTTTTTCTTTCAAGTATGCTTGGCTGGAGAGCTAGAGATTGAGTCCCAAAGCCGAAATCTCCAGCCGAAAGCTGGATACTTGGCATCAGATATGTCATCTATGCTAAACGGGGCAGCTGAAGTAACTTACCTTTAACTTTGAATTCTTGCTATGGTTTCTCAGTTCATTCCCCGTAATTTCGCTCATTTTGTAGTTATTTTGTACTTGTAGCAGTCATTTCAACCTTCAGTTTGACGTCAAACATTGATCAGTTGTGTAGGCTCGATTGTGTTCATGGATTTTGGGCACATTGCCACAGAAAGTTAGTTTTAAATACAACTACCTGAATCATCAATCGTTAACGTTTAAAGTTCTTTGAAAAAATTATTCACATTTAAAAACATGCAAAGTCGAAGAAAAGTGGCTTGTACTCCGGTCACGCGGTCTTCTGGGTTTTGGCGGGATTTTAGCGAGCGGGCGTACGTGCGCGTGCCAATCTCATGACCCGGATGGAACCGGGATTTGCTAAACTCACATAGCCCGGAGCGCAGCGAAGAGCGAAGAAAAAACGGGGCCAGAACTGGACTAAACTCACACGGCTTTAGGTTCAAGATGGCGGACTTTCACGGTCCATTTTTAAAATATTTCTATGGTCGTGTAAAAGGGTTATTTATGGCTAAAATGATAAAAAATGTGGTAAGTTGAAGAGCTGTACAGATATTCCAAGTAGTTCCTTCTGAGTGAAAGCCCTAGAAAAAATATGGGGCTACACGGAGTAAGAAAAAACCTCTGACCGCGGCGCGGGAATCGAACCCATGTCACCGTTGCTCACTAACCGATTTACAAAGCCAGATCGGATGCGAGTTAGTTCTTGTTAGTTAAGATGGTAATAAGCTGCAATTATACACGCAAGAGAGGGGGTAACCAGTAAGGTTTTAGTTTAACGTGACTGGGTAATGAGTATTAGCTTTTAGTTTTAGCTGACCGCCATCTTGAACCTAAAGCCGGATAACCGGACATGAAGATTTTTAGAGCATTATTTTACAATGTCCACTGAATACAGTACGTAAAATTAACCTTTTCTACGTATCCCCAACCTTGGCATGTTCTTAGCATGTTCTTAAACTTTTGGATAAATTTTGGGTTTTTTCTGCCGTCGACCTTCTTATGAAAAAGGTTGCTTGGAAAAATAATGAAATCCATCAGTAAAAATTCACTAAAAAAGTGTAAAAACCAAGAAAAATATATAGATAAGGATTTTAGCAATCCAGGTTTGCTTATCTTGCTTTTATTCATCTACCGTCAAAGGTCAATCGCGTAAGTTTTTGGTCGAAAACAGTTACACAGGCACCCACTTCATACTTGCCAAACCTCTCGTACCCAGAGCCCACGCGGCCTACGGCACAACGTTAACGCTGAACGGAAGTCAGTGATTCTTACGCAAAACTAAAACTACTCATTTCACGGCCGAGAGATCAGAATGTATGTATTCATTCCAAAGTTAACTTGAAAAGTTTTGCTGGATCTGTTTTAGATCTAAGGTGTATGATAAGGAACTGTGGACAAAATTTCAGAACTGTCAAAGCGCAGACCGCACGCGTGGGCTCTGGGTACGAGAAAGTTGTCTCTTGCTACCTCGTCTGGTTTCCATTAGTCGTATCTGTCGTCTGATAGTCATGTCATAGGACAGATACTAGTATATGGAAACTTCGCATGCAACCGCCCAATACGACAGATACAACTTGTTAAATGAGATAGAATCGATTGTATCTCCTACGTACGACAGATACAACTGAAAATGAATGTGATACGACAGCATTTTGTTAATGGCATTTATCTCAAGTGACTCATTCGACAAATACAACAAAAATATGCCCCATAACTCACTTCTTTGTTTCCAAGATGGCTGTGGGGTCGAAAGTCGCATTGAATGTTCGGTCCCTTCTTTCAAGGAAGAACGTCAGTGCTATAAGTTTCTTCATAACAGATTTTCGAAAGACTGCAAAACCAAACAATTTTCAGATAACTGCTGCAAATCACCGGGCGAGAAGTTCAAAGTTACCGGGAATTAGCGCGGAAAAAGTACAAGAGCATTCGTTCAAGCTACGGGCAGTGGCTACCAAGGGCAAAGCAGGTCCCCTAGCGTTGTTGGAGAGATTCCGTGCCGTACCTACTCCAGGAGATTTTGCTAACCTAGGATGACTAGAACAGCACATAAGCCACAGGAAGCGCTCCCCCAATTTAAATGGAGTTGATAGCAAAATGGAAGAAAGTCAGTCTTCGGAAATTGAAAGCGGCAGATACGATTATATGGAAACCCAAGATACACAACTGCCGTACGTGTCGCACCAAGTTGTGTTTGCGCTACAGGAGTTAGTTTCATACGACAGATATGAAAACCAGGCTTTACGTGTTCATCGAAATAAACAAACTTGATCCACCCGGCCCTTGTCCTTCGTGCCAATTAGCATTACAATGCGACCAGATAAACTGACCAATGGAGGAACAAACCAAAAAAAGCAATTTAGCTTGTCATTTACAGTTCGGGGTCATGAAAATTGTAGTGGCACCCCTTGTAGCTTGAAGGAACCCCCCCCCCCCCAACACACACTTACTGTTCGGCTAATTGCTCAGTTATTCATTAACCAATTTTACTCCGTAGCATTTACTAAATAGTAATTTTACCAGATATAACATTGCCCAAAGGTGATGCATTTTTATTCAAAACGGCCAGAGTCCATTTCTATCGAGTTTTGTAATATAAAACTCGATGTTTAAAGACTCTTAAAACACTTTCAGTTAATGTACCTAATGAATGATCTTCCATTCCAAGCAGGTAAAATTTTCGAGCTCAAACTATTGTCACAAGTAATAGTGCAGGCCTTTTCTGTCTTCCCGGGCGAGCTGGAGGGAGGCAACGCTTGTAAATACACAAACACAAGTACACAAAAACGTACGAGCACATCTACCAAATACTCCTCTAGCAGACACCCCTACACACACCATGCCGCACCCGAGAGGGCGAGAGAAAGGCTACCGGCGCGAGAGCAATTGTTTCGCATCTCGATCTTTTTCTTTCCTTTCCTTTTTCTTTCAAAATCGAGCGAGTATGAATCAAGCCACGCTCTTCACGTTTCATCAAGCAGCCGAAGACCTGAAAATACATGTTCCCAAAACCCGTTCAAAATAAACAGCCAGATCAGTAGTGAAAGACAAATGCTTTAAAAGGACATGTGAACGTCCACCATTTATTAAAATAAATTAGTTGGGTGGGCTCTGATAAAATACAGGGCTAAAATATTGTTTAAAAAGACAAATGAAAAATACAGAAATTCACACTAGTCGTACGTTTATCTTACAAATGATCAGAATCCAACCTTGCTTACAAGATGGCATTACACATACACTACGATCGAAAATCGAGTTTCATATGCGGCACCACTGCCTCTGTTTCATTTTTTTCTCCACTAGCGAGTACATTCAAACAAGAAACTTCGTCTACTGTCGATTCATCTCTGAATCAAACAACAATCAAAGGGTTTAGTCATAGTTAATAGAGCGAAACGGTGATAGACTCGGCTAGTTTCTTTTGTTCGTTGGCCTTGACCGCACAAAACACAAAAGGTATTAAAAAAGCATGACAACTAACCAGCTAAAATATTTGGGCTCACACACTGAACAAAGCATTGTGCACTGTCACGGTTCGTTCAACCGAAGACAAAGCGGCTTTGATGTCTGTTGAGCTTCACAACCCGTTAGCTCTATTAACTATGTTGAAGCATGGCAAATCTTTCACAAAATTATTCAGCTAAGTGTATATTGACAAGCAATTGACAATCTTCAATACGCTTAAAATTATTGCAGTTACGACAGTAGAACAAAACCTGTTTTTGACTTATACAATATCTTATTCACTCTCAGTCTTCTTCAGACATACCAATGCTGCAAAGTTAAGTTCCCTCCATTCATGTTGTGAAGAAGTTTGAAATGCTGCAATCGCATAGTGCTTTACTGAATTTCTTAGTGACATACTGGAGTTCTGTGCAATAGATAATATATAATTTTATTCTAACGTTCATAAACCTAGCAAAGGCAAGGCAGCAATATGTAGAATGAGAAAACTTAAAAAGTTTGTTCCATCTGGACAACTGTTTCAACTGTGAAAAACGAATTGCCCGAATCATCAAGGTTAATTGTAACAACATGGATGCAGATTCACACTTCTTCTGGTAAATACTTGTTGCGCGATCCACTCCTCGCACAGTGAATTCAATTTGGACTGGGTCACTCAAGAAATACCTCTCATCTACATACAATAGCCAAAATAGCCATGATTCTGTACATACAAAATACCGTACTGGAAAACTTCCAACGTACCGCTCTATCAACTCCAAAGCACAAGACCACCTCGTAAAATCAATGACAGTGAAAGGAGAAAATGAGCAGCACTTTCCTCGCAATTACAGTACCTATTTACTCCAACCTCTAAATCTATTAAATATATTTACAAGACCCTTCAAGTTGAGTCGGAGAAACTTGCCACACGAAAGTGAACTTCGTTAACCTCGTAGATTAACATTGACATATTTACCACAAAACTACAAGAGTAATGTGCTTGAGATTTTCTTGTTAACGCTGTTAATATATGCAACCAGTACAGTCTAGATATAGGTTCTACTTTTTCATGGCTGAAAAGTTAATTGAGAACAGAATACATGCTACTGTGATAATTTTACAGAGTTAAAAAAGGTAAATATAGCTGTCAGTATGAACCGACATTTTCTCCTGCAAACAACCTAGCATATTCATGATCTAGATTACTATTTTTTGTTTAAAAGCTTGCTTATGTTTGAATGCACAACAAACAAGACAATTTTAATTTAAGCACCTGAACGCGTACAATTTTTTTCTATTTCTGAAAAGTATCTGCATCATTCGTTTAACAATAATAGGTAAGTAGATTTCCCAATGCTCAACCTCAAAAAATGGTAAAAACGTAAGAATGAAGGTTTGTAGTAAGAAATGAAAATCTTAGTAAAAAATAAATAAAAATATTATATAATATGACAAACGTGAAAACTTTATAATGTATTTTCAGAGTGCTGTATCTTATTTAGTAAAGAACTTTGTGCTTGAAAAGTTGTCAACAGCACACAAAACACAAGAGCATTTCAAACACCGTGGTACTGCCTAGCAACACACCTCTGGCAACAAACAACTTGAAGGGTTTTCAATAAATATACGTTGATATATTTAAACACATATTTCCCTACATTACAAACTATAAACAACCAAGACCTGTACCAAAGATTCTTGCATAATATACACATCAGAACCTGTGATTGAGCCTGTTACTGTTCACAGAAAGGTTGAGAGCACCCACTGTGATCCTCACGATCAACATCAGGTTCTGGGAAACGCAGCACTCCCGCAGATCAGCTTTACCCCAGGGAACCGACTAGTTAAGTTCACACAGTTATTTTTCTTCTTTCATACCTCACGGTATCTAGCTATAATTTTTTTGTACTACTGACGGAAAGAAGGCATATTACTTTAAACGATAATGGGATTAATCAAGCAAAGCATTAAAGTTGTTTAATACTGCAAAACTACTACTTCTTGAGTAACGCATGTAGTATTCTATATATCAAATTCAATCAGTTTAAAGAAAATGCACTGCTTTACCCATTACGATATGTTAATAAGTAACACTGAAAGTTGTTAAAATAAATAGATTGACATTTAGCAGATTGTTTTCTGTCATTCTAACCACCACTACCAGGTACATAGTTGTGGATGCAATGGAGTCGAGATATTTAGGTAAGTAATTGCAGGATGTTAAGGTAAAAAAATTGAAAAAAAATGCAGAGTTGCACTGGAATTTGTTTTCATATGCAAAATAAGTAATGGAAGGGTTTATTTTCCTAAAAATTGAACGCGTCTCTGACCTTAAGGCAAACCTCATATTGCACTTACATACTTAGTTTCGTTCACACCTCATGCCTCAGGTTGTTTCAGAAATGTTATCCAGAAGTGTTTGACAGGGATATTTAACTTCTCTACTCAATAATTTAATAGGGAATCCTAATTTACCTTAAATAACAAGTCATAAAATGTATTATCATAACTTCAGCCCGTACAGGGTTCCTTCAACTCATCCCACTTTCAAGGATCGTCCACTGCTTTTTAAGGACCATGTTATCACACATAAAACATTGCTGGATGGTGGTTAGAAGCAGAAACAACCTAATAAAAACCATTTCAATTTTAAAAAAATGTTTTTACTCAGCCATTCGAAGATGCAGTTTAGAGGTAAATTGGGAATGCTCTGATGCTACCCTGGTTCCCTGTTCTGTGTGACCAAACATTTTAAACCACTACTATTGCAGACTCTAGTTTAAAGCAAAGTACAGGCAAACAATGTCTCATATCGTAATCTCCCAGCCACAGATAAGGGCTATACACAGAATACATACCACTTCTGTCTTAAAGACTAATAAAAATTCTGGGCAATAACCTCTGCCCACAAGTACTACTTGGATTTTAATAAATTTCTTACAAATATAGATTTTCGTAATTTGTATTACTAATGTAGTTATTCTTACAAACCAAAGTTTGTACTCTAATCATCTACATCACGTAAGAAGCAGGTAATCATTTCATAATCAGCTTGTAAGGTGGTAGTTGAGCCTGAAGTAATTAAAATGTAGCTCTGTATAATATGTTCCAACTGAGTGATAATTCTCTCGGCTTCTTCACCAGGTTACCTGCACTCAACTGCTGGTATGCTTGGGGATGCAACGGCAGTGGAAGATGACTTAGAATCTTTCGCAGAATCACTTGCTTCAGCAGCTGCTGCTTGCTCTGTGGAACATGACAACAGCACTCGTGAGTGACGTATAATATCAAACTTACTCGGATTTTACTTTAAAATTTAGTAGCCCTCGCGGGTCACTACTCTTGGGATGTTGTTGCAAATATCGGGTCTTTGCTGTTGGGGCTCCAAGTATGCTGAATTTCTTCTACTACTTTCTTCACTCATTTCTGTATCAACTAGAATCTTGAGTAAAGACAGAATGACGTTGTTGTTAAACACCCACCTGTGGTAAACAAGTGCATGGTGTATTTTATTAGTTGGGAAGAAGACTGCTGTCAGGGGAGGATCTAGGGAAGGGGGCCCAAACTTGCAAATCTGGAAAGGGTGGGTCCCAGAAAAAAGGTATATGTGCTCCATAGACGTCTTTTCAGTGTTGTTTTCTTTCAATATGTTTCAAAAACAGGCCAACAAAAAGGATGGGGGGGGGGGCTTTTTTCCTCTTTGGTATTCTACCTAAATTGTCTGTAAAAAACTACCATGATCATAAGTTTATTGCGTTTCATTGATCAAACCATACAATGAATGCATTGCTTACCTTCTCTTTTCTTTCTTAACCTTTTGTTCTTTCTGTCAATACTGGCAACCTCTGCTTTCAGGGAACTGTAAATTTTCCTCATTTCACCAATCTTTTCTTGCAGCAGTTGTATTCTCTCTGTACTGTCTGCTTTTGATTTGATTTGTTCTGTGTTGAAATAAATATTACATGTCATTAGTTTCTAAAATAAAACAAAACGACGGCAACAACAGAGATTTCAACTTGTTAACTGCAGCTGTAAAAGTATAAGTACAATGTAAGTAGAAAAAGGTAAGTTGCAGGTTGCAACGAGAACCATATGGCCTGAAAGAGCTAGACATTCAGATTCCTTTATTTCTTGAGGAAAATCATACTGAGGAAAAAAAAGTAGACAGATAACTTGTAACTGAGGTTAATTTTAATTTTTGAAGGGCAAGTTTAGGATTTGCAGATCAATGAAGTATTTTATTTTAACCTAAAAATAATAAAATGAGGCCTGAATGGTTTAAAAGAAAGAATGGATGTTGAATAATATTAAATGCAAAAGTGGAGTTTATCTCAGTTTCAGAGGTGCCAAGCAGTTGAGACCAAACAACTCCTCCTTTATAGGAAACTAACCCAAGGCAGAACTTTGTACCGGAAGCAGAAGTTGCTGGAGTTATGTAAAGGGATTGCTCAACATTTTAACAAAGTATTGAATGGACGGTTGATGCAACGAACAACTGCTTTGTGGGAGTAGAAAAATGATTAAATTGCTGATTTTTCTTTTCCATTTAAAAAGATAAACCGATTTCATTTGGGGGGAAAGTCTACACTTGCCTGATATTGACATGTCAAAAAAACAACTTTACATGCATTTTATTTTGCTTTCAAAGGTTTGTTCATTTTTATCAGTGCTCAAAATAACTTGCTTACACGATTTACAGTTCTTACTAAATACTGCTCAAGACTCACCTAAATCCTGGTCAAAGGTTATCCTTGGCCTTCCTGGGGAAGGCCTGCAAAAAGGTGAACTAGAAGGGCCAGGGCTTGGAGGCACATCACTGCCAGTGCTCTCATTACCAGAATTAAGACGATGTTTCCTTTTGTCTCTTCGTTTCCTCTGTCTCTTGTGATGTCGTTCGTTATTCTTTTTTTCTGCTGACTTTTGAACCTTGTGATTTTCCTTTTTATCCTTTGCATCTGACTTATCTGATGAGCTCAAATTTGGACTTTCACTTCTTTCTTCTTTTGCAGATTTCAGTTCACAAGAAGCAGTTTCTGCTTCCATACTTTCCACTTCTTGTTTTAATTTAACATCAGAACTACTACAGCTCGAAAAATCTCCTGATGTTATACTCCCCTCAGTCTGAGGTGACTCAACTGGAGACTTAGCCTCAGTTTTATTCTTTAATAAATCCTCAATTTCTTTGTCTGCAAGTTCACTGTCATTATCAAGTTTAATTTGCTTTGCCGTTGGTGCACAACTTTCAAGATCATTGGGAATAACAAGTCCATTAAGCCTTTTTAATTTCTCTCTTTTCTTATTACTTGTACCATTTTGTTCAACAGGTTTTTCGTCAGGTTCAGAAGAGAGTTCAGTTTTATTTTCCACAGTTTGCGCTGATTCACTAGTTTTAGTTTGATCAGTGGTCTTGGTATCAGCCTTATCAGCTGCAGGTTCTTCTTTAACTGTAATTTTTTCTTGCATCTTTTCAACCTCCTGTTCAACGTCATCATCTTCAGGGAGGGGCTGTGCAAGAGGAGACAATTCTTCCATCAAAGTCCTGGAGCCTACAAAACCATGTTTGAAACAACTTTAGTTTTTAAGACAAGGATTGTTCTTTTATGATTCAAGGGTTTAGTTTAACATTACGGTCAGGAAAAAGTTTAAGGCTAGGATTAGATTTACGATTAAGGAAATGGTTAGATTTAGGTTGGAGACCAACAAATTACAACTACATAACTTGTTGGGGTTAGGGCTAGCATTTTTCAGTTAAGGTAAAGGGATTGTTCATTTGTTAAACACTCTGTAACACTTGCCTTACAATATATGCATCACAATGAAGGATTAAAACTTGGAATTTGACTCGGTGCCTCATACGACTCATGCAAACCAACAACCTCTATTTACACCCATTTATTGGGAGTTGGCAAAGTGATACTGACAACTGTCTTGTCTGCTGTGAGTAACACCATCTCACCATTAGTCTGGATCCAGTAACTTGCACAATAATACATCAGGTGCTTAGAAAATCCACTGCAAAATGCTATGAATCTGTCGTGAATATTTATGAAACAAGCACATGAATATTTTTGAAATCACCCAGGGCATATTCTGCAAAAGCTTGTTTTACACAGGTTGTAAAATAGTGATTCACAATTGCTGTTTACAGTTAGTTTATTCCACAAAAAACTCACTTTTACACCAAAGCCTTTTTCTCTATTATCTTCAACCATATCCTGCAAGTATATACCTAGTCTCTACACTGGTACTGTTGCATGTAATACTCACCAGCTGATGTTGGTTCTGGTGTCAATGACTTTTTCCTCCTTCTTCCCCCTGAAGTTGGGCTCTTTATCCCTGTAAGCAACAAAACCAATTCGTTTAGTTACATCACTTTTCACAGAATTATTTTTTAAAAATTCAATCTGCCATCATTGTAAAACGGAAGCAGTAACACCAGTTGTTGCAAAATCACAACAAATGTAGTGGGCGGGAAATGACTCCAACAGGGTTATTCAGCCTTGCTGGACAAAAGCTGTGCATTGGATGACAGTTAATATATCAGACAATAAACATTAGGAAATCTTATGCAAAATGCCAGATATAAGTTGGAGTGATTATTCGACAAGAAGCAGGCATAGATCAGTTGGTTTGTGTGTGGCCTTCCGAGCTTTATGCAGAGGTCATAAGTTTGATCCTTGGTGAGGTGACTCCAAAGTCTGCTACGACTTTCTTCTGATCCATAACTTTAGCTTTGAATACCCATAAAACAGAACACTGACAGGGGAAGGGGTTAAGTGCACACACAGGGGCAGCATGGCAGGGAGTCTAGGAGACCCTGGATTTTGGTATTTTTAAGGCGAACACATAAGACCAATCCAAGTGTGGTAGCAAACCATGGGCAGTGCTGCGACACAAAGCATGGTGACAGCTGACAACACTATGACAGTAACTGAGAGCACTGTGTCTGCAATGGAAACTGACATTGTGGTGGTATAGTGATGTGCACACTAATGGAACAGTGGCGGCAGACCACAGTGCTATGACAGCAAAATGAACACCAGTGGAAGAGTGATGGCAGTCAACAGTGTTGAAACAGCAATGTTGCCATAATTTGTTTCACACATGAGCACACAATTGTGACAGCACATTGACTGCCACTGCTATCATGTTGATGTCACTTCCACTGCTGCCTCAAGCTCTTCCCCTAACCTCTTGGAAACATTCCAAAAGCATCTTGGACACAGCAGTGTTAATAATATACTTATTGCAGTAACTCTCTGACTCAACATCTTGAATTTAACAAACTTCCAATTTTGACTGAGAGAAGATGGAAATTTTCACTAGTTACAAAGAAAACACTACAACTGTCTGTCCTTACACACACTGTGCACACAAATGCCATTGCTAACAATTAAATTTCCTCATTACCTTCTTCTTCACCCCTGCGCAGATCTGGCATGGAGTTCTGCCTCTCTGTCCTCAGTCTACCTCTTCCTGGTCCAGATTTGGGAGAAGTTAATTGTGTCTTAACTGCCACTGCAGAAGCAGATTTCCCCAGCGCTGGAGAAGGGGACTTTCTATAAGTAGAACTTGATTTCCCCAAGGCAGGTGATGGGGAATTCCTGGTTACTGGCGGTACAGATTTTCCCAGGGCTGGAGAAGAAGATTTCCTAGAAGAAGGTGAGTCGGATCGTCTGCTGGGAGATCCTCCTCTGCGTGTTCCTTTACTGCCATTTGCTGCTAAACTTTTCACAACTGTTCTTGGTGATGAACTTGGCAAGCTGCTTTTGGAATTCTTTTTGCCTGATACTTTAGGTGTGGGTTTAGAGACTGGCTTTGGTGGGGATTTTCTACCTTTGGAAGGAACAACTTCTTTGGACATAGAGGTGCTCCTCTTTCTTGTCTGTCGGCTTCCAATTCCACTGATTCTCTCTGGTTTGATCCATTCATCATACCTGTGTCAATAACAACAGGTTAAAACAAGACCTCAAGTTATTCAAAATTTATCCCACTTGCCTTTATTACACAAAATTATTCTCAACTTCCAGCTTGTGCATACTGTTTAGTATGTTCACACAGGTTTTATTTTTGTTTCGTAAGACTTTGGAATGAAATTAGCTCTGAAGTTTACCTTAACATACATAAGAAATACAACCAGAAATGTGAAAGCCTTTCTTCTTTTGTTTTTGAGATCTAAGTCTAGTAATATTACAAAGATACAAGTTTGTCCTGCCTCAGAGGAGTTTATCCTCAACTTTATTTCAACAAAACATGAATGGATGCCTTTACAATGGCAATAAATTTAACTTGGTCCTCATCAAGAACTAATGTAGTCATTGCCATTGCACTGGGAATGCTCCACTTCACTGTTGCATCAGTTTGTTCATATTTTTCGAACACTCTGGACAACACAATTATCACAACTAATTGTGTGATTTTTTGTCTTGAACGAAGAAAAACCATTTCAGCCTGTGAATCTTTTTTTGTTTAGAGTGTATCTATAACAAAAAATTAGTTTTAAAACTGAACAATCAAGTTTTCAATACTTTGGATTGGTGGCTTGTTGGGAACTTTTTTTTGTTGGCAACAAAAAAATGCAGTCTCCTGCCCAAAAAAAAAATGTGCGATGGGAATTACATATATAAACACCAGCCCAATGCTTTATATTATCCCATTATTAATAGTGGAATAGTTAACAATACACTATCTTATCTTATATTTCAATGAACTGTATTTTTGCACCCCTTCCCTCAGGACAATACATGTTTTCATAGGCACCACACATACCTGTTATTCCATCCAGCATAATGAACACAGTATAGCAATCCCTCATCTGCTTCGGTGTCAGTTGATATTATCTGTTACAAAATGGAACACCATAATTGTTTAGTTCAACCTGTTTTGAGGACAACTCAAGACTACATAATAAAACAAAAAAGCCCAGAAAAAATAAATTTTGATCTTAGGTACAGTATCAAATATAAAAAGCCAAAAAATGTACAACTCACCTTTGCTTCATACAGTCTGTGGTTTCGCCCTCTGCCATATTTAACCTGTATCTTGTCACCAATGGTGAAGTCTGAGCCAACACTTCCGTCTTCAGACCGGCTTTCTGACGTCTGATCACTTTCATCTGATGCAGTCCCTGGACTATTAACAACATCAACTGCTACCTCAGACTCAGGAGACTTCACGTCAGACTCAACCTCAACTTCAAGTTCTTCATTCTCATGCTTTTTGGTCTTTTCAGATTCCTTGTTGATCTTGCTTTCAGCCTGCTTGGCTTCATTCTGTCTTTCCTTTTCTTCAATTCGTAATGAGTTCCTAGAGGATCTGCCAGTTCCACTTTCCTCAGAAGCCTTATCATCATTGCTCCTTTCACTATCAGTATCTTTCCCAGTAACATCAATTCCTTTTTCATGCATTTCAAAGGGGTATAGATATCTGCAACAAAAAATTTCAGAAACTTTATGTTTTGAATCCCATAAGGAGTGTGTCAATCAACTAAATCAGAAACTGTTTATTTACAACTACTCCTGGAATACCTATAAATCTCAGCTCAGTTTCATAAGTAAACAAAATGATGACACTGAATATTTTTGTTGACTTGTCATCAACATAAGTGCTGTCATCATGACTTCACATACTACTTTCGAAACTAAAAATTCTAAGAATAGAAATTAAAACAGAACTGCAAAGAACCAAGAGGAAGTTGCGAGCTTAAACTTGGTAAATAAAACAAAGTCTAAATTTCTGTTTAGTATGAACAAGACGTCCACAACAATACAAACTTTAAACAATACTTCCCTGACTAGATTACAGTTTCTGAGAGTTAATGTTAATTGTATTATAAAAGTAACCATTAATATATGTTTATGAGAAACCTTTATATGGATCAAACTATACCAAAAATGGCTGAGCGAGTTAAAGAAAATAATGCTGCTGCAGTGTTCTACTGGAGAATTTCTTACTTTTTATAAGCCATCTTTATGTGGTGTGAAGCACTCGGAGGTATCGCAGGGATGTCCATCTTGGAGTATAGTGTTCTCCACTGAACTGCACTGGAAACCTGCAACATAAACAAATCACACCATACTTTACACCATCCTTTGTTCACAGCCAACAAAACACTGATCATACGCAGATCTATAACCTTAGGATTTTCACATTACTTAGAGCTGTAAAGTTAACATCTGGCTGAAAGTCTTCTAGTTTCTTTTATTAATGACTTTCACAGACATGTATCTGAAAGTTTAAGTCAAGTCCAAAAACTGATGTAGCAATACAGCAAAAAAGAATGTCTCACCAACAGCTCAAGGCATATTCTACTATTTTGTTTGAGACATCAAGAATCAAAAACTTATTCAAGATGAAAAAAATTATCTACTTTCCAACTGCCAAAATCTGTAACTTTTACATGTTATTTTCCTTAAATATCAGTGAGATCACAACTGTGGATAAAGGTGACCCAATGCTTGCAGACTGTTGCCGTGATTTATCTGATTAACCACAAATCTGCTGAGACAGCAATTACTATTTTTAATTATTTCTTTAAAACAAGTTAAAATTACAGTACCTTGTCCATGCCGCCAATGTCTTTGACTAGATTATACAGCTTGTATAAGTTTAAATCCTGATTTCCCAATACTGGAGAACGAGTAATTGGGGTACCTAGAAAAACAACTCCAGTTAGTAACAAAATAACAATTCATGTCCAGGCATGTTAACTTATCAGTTAATAGACGACAACAATAGACACCTCGCTGCCAAAATTTCTAGCCACAATCATATTATCATTCTCAGTAACAGGAAACAGGGTAAGCCAGAACAACCTTTTCTAAACAAATAAAAAGAAGAAAACCTCCAAAAATTACATTAACCATGGTGGAAAACCTAATAAAACCACTAACATAATACCAACTAGCTACCTATTTTACTGTTAATAATAAACTGTTGACATTTTTTGACTTATCAAAAGAAAAGAAAACTAAATTAATATCTTCAAAATTCCTTCAGTCTGTTACATTGCAAGATGCAACACAGGAAAAACAAATTATTGTAAGTTTTGACACTTTTGAATAAGTAAAGCAAAGTCATGCACATCATTAAAACTGTTAGCTAAATCGATCTGATACTCAAAAATAAGGCATTTAGTTATCAGTATCTTTGTTTATTCAAATGAAAAAGCTCACTACCAACAGATACTGACAAAAACTCAATGTGAGGAGAGGGTTTTGGTGACCTTGCTTCATGCAGCGGTGTGTATACTCTGATAGCTTTTATATTATAACAACAACAACTGAACTACTTTTAATTAATTTAATTGACTGGTTATATTGTTCTCAACAACTGCTTTTTTAATGCAAAAATATGTTACACAATGTAGATACAATTATCTAATTAATATTATTATCAAACATAATAATAATTTTTATTATTATTAAGACTGCAGTGAAAGCTAAACTAATTACAGCACAACTTTTGACACACTTAATATATATTTAGTTGCACCATTCTAGTAACATGACCACACATAGCTGCAAATACCTCTTTCTTCCATAAATAGAAACAGTTTACGACTAAAGGCTCTCTGAGCTTTAAGATCAGAAGTTTCTTCATCCTCTGCATCTTCCCCATTACTGCTATTCGTGTCTTCCCAGTTGATCGGAACTTTTCCTGTTCCTTCATAGGATAAAGCACGTTCTATTGCTGAAATTAAAAAAAAGGCCAGGATTAGACAATATTTGATTAAAGCTTATAGTAGCTCCCACTCATTTAACGTCTTGCAATGTAATTTTAGAAAAGGCCTTCTCATATATCATAATTATAGGACTTTGTGACAGGTGCTCTTTGTTGGTCTTATAACAACTTTTCTGATCAGCTTTTCGACATCTGAGGTTTCATTTCCATGGCAACTTGAGAGGAGACTCAAACACGCCCTATTTTGAACATTCAATTGCATTATTTGCAAAAAGTCAGTTGGTTACCTTTAGTTTTATTTATTTACTAAAAAATATTTGTATATCAAGGAGAACATTAGTGTCATTTTTTAAAAAAAAAATTGTCAACAGGTCTTGGCACTACCTTAACATCTCAGAGAACTAACTGAAAGGTGGGCCAAAACCTATTTTTTTTTTTTTGGGGGGGGGGGGGGTATACAGAACCTTCTCTCTGTAAAATGAATACTACATCTGTACCATTACTCACCAAGCTTTAGAGTCCTGTTGTCTCCTTTTAATGCACTGGAAACATGTTCTACATTGCGTGCAAACTTCTTAGTGTTCTTTACATTGATGACATGACTGAAGAAAAGTTCAAAATTAATAGGTAGTGCTGACATATCAATTGCCAAATCACACATCATTTGATTTTGTTACCATCATTGTCACTGTGAAGTTTCTAATGGGTTGGTCAATCAATCTTGATTCAAACAGAGCTACTCTTTGCAAAACTGACTACAAAAGTTTCATTTCTAGTCCAAAGTGAAACAAAAAAACCACTTGACAAGTTACTGTACAGTACAGTTACACTACAAACTAAATAACAAAAAAATGGAATAAAAGATACACAGATATGCAACTATACACTATTTTGCTCCAATGACCATAAACAATATCATAAAGTCGAGGTCAAGTTTCAAGTTCTCATACATTTGCTGTATTTTGACCCTATTGGCCTTGACGCTAAGTTTTTGTTCATGGTCACTGGGGCGTATTATGAAAGTGGTCCATTTTTATTTTTGTATTTATATAAATGGATCAGTGCTTTGTGAAATCTAGCAGCCTCAGATGAAATTAGCCAGCTACTGGACATTTGGCGAGTGTTGGCTTCTATTCCAGCCTGTACAACCAGTGTTTTTCTTAAAGTTTGGGAAATGGGGTACACCGAGTGGGAAAAAAGGTACACCTTGGTTTAAGGTCATCGAGTGTTGAAGTTGTGAGGGTCGGGGACTATATAGTTGGTTAATCACAGGTTAGAGTTGTATTGAATTTAAATGTTGTCTTTAGTGACTTTAAAAAACTGCCAGACATCAGTGCTAGGGAAAGGCGGTACAATCTACTGGGAAAGTCGGTACAATTTACCAGTGTAACGGCCTTAAGAAAAACACTGACAAATATGAATCTCTGACTGGTATTAATCTGATTAAAATTTTGCATTGTTAAAACATAAATTTGAATTACAAAGGTTGTGCAAATAATGCTGAAATGTAAAAGGGTCCCACATGCTCACAAACTCTACAAATTAGTTGCATAAATGACAAACAACAATTGTATGCAGATAGGAATCCAAGACCATGTCAAAGTACATCAGTCTGTGTTTCCTTGTACTAATCTAAAGAGATTAATTATCACACTTACTATTTTCCATCTTTGAATGAGCGAACAAGACACTGATCTTTTGTCTTGATCAAGTGACTGTCACTTGAGTTAGGCGACACTCCCTGTACACGGAGAAGTAAAAGATCAGTATAAGAGTTTCAGAGTATGGAAAACTACTTGTTTAACATTTTGGACTTAGCAATATTAATCAAGAAAATATCTGTTGTTATGAAAAAAAGATGTAATACTAACTGCAGTACTCCCTATGCTTTTAATTCGATCAATGTGCTGGGGGAGACCTGACAGGAGAGAGGTCAAACAAACAACAACACCTAACCCACCTGGTTAGAGCCTTTGGGTATGTAGACAAACTACCCCATCCCGTAAAATGTTTTGTTACACAAAACTAAAATGGATACCCCAGCTGCTGTGGATCCCATGAGAGACTTTCATTATATTACTGGCAGAATCCAAATGCTGATGTAAATAAGTTAGCAATTTCTCAGGCAGGGGAAGGTGCAGTAGCCAAAGACAAGCAAAAATTAAAGAATAATAATTCTGGCCTCTAGTCCCATAGCAGATAACAAAACAACAGGCTGAACTCACCAGTCCTGGAAACCAGGTCTGTTTCTTCTTTTCATGGTTCTCAACCACTACTACCTGAAAAGTTCAAAATACAAATTAAAACACATTTAATGCCTAAACAGATGAGCCATAATTATAAGTTACTCATTAAACAGATATATCAATTGGGCTAAAAAAAACAAGTCCTCATTGGACGTTGCCCTTTGCGACATTTAACTAACTACTCTGCTTAATTAAGGAGACAGGATGCAGAGTTGCTATTAAAACATTAAATAATATATTCTTAGAACTGCTAAACAAGAGTGACACAGTTAACTTAATTGCAGGGGTTTCTTACACCTTTGCAATTCCGAAAATCCAGGACTTTCAAGGAGTATTTTACATTACCGTAAATCCAAGAATAATTTGAAAACACACCAAAGAGAAATGTGGAGGTTTGCTTTGCTGTAATGACAAGAAAATTTTAAGGAAGATTCCAATAAAACATTCATAACATGAAACAGAAAACTGATTATTTAAAAGTGTCCTAATATAGTTCAATTTTCAAGGAGTTTTTCAAGAATCAGCAAAAAGTTCCAATGCTTTTCCTGAATGAAATATAGTTCCAAGAATTCCCATTCAAGAATTCAAGAGGCATAATGTATCATAAGCTACTAAACAAGTACACGTGCCCTGCGGGGAGGATTTCGGTCTTCATTTAAGTCTCACAGTTTACCCAATTTTTTTTCAACAAATTATGCCAATGTTGTTGGTCTGCAATTAATTCAGCTATTCACCTTTTTTTTAAAGTCTCCTTTTCAAATGATTATTCATTAAAAGCTTCTCTCACCTTTCCAACAATACTGTCATTGAAAAGACTTTTCTTCTTACTAGGAGGGGGTTCTCCATCATCTTTCTCAGTCTCAGAATCTTCCATACTACTACAACAACAAAGTGCTAATTAAGATACATATTAAACTATTCTAAGAACATTTTTTTCAATTTTTTTTGCTTATCACCTTAAAGAAAGTGCAGCAGCTTTTTTTTTAACCTTTTCAATTTTCAAAGTATTAATTATAAATTGGTATTAAATTCTCATGACTTGTTTCCATACATTTCCTCTTAAGGAGGAGAATTTTTGCATTTCATCTAAGAAAGACTGGAATGGGTGATAAATTACTTTATTCTCAACAAAAACCATTCTGATTATACTGATACTGTTAATGAGATGAAAATCATTGATAAACTTGGCAGGAGTGAAAAGGTCACGACCTTTTAAAACTGATAACACATTATTTTGCCCTGACTATTGCTCCCAATAATTATTTCACAAGCCAAACATTTTTTGGCCAACCATACCCCAATAAAAAACATTCTTGGTGACTCGGGCTTCCTATTATAATGATAATAAATAAAATTAATTCAAACTAGTGGATACCTCACTGCTTGGCTCAGTCTCCTTTTTTTCCTCTTCTTGCCATCCTAAAATAAACAGGGAAAATTAAGATGACTAATTGTGATAAGCCTAAAAGCAACATCCATTTGTGACCTTTTGCTAGTGTTCATAATCATGCACAATTGACATATACAACTCCCACATGGAAGTGAGGCAAGCATAATGCATTGTTTTGACTGGACACTTGAATTGCGAGCACCATAAATAAATGTATTTGAGCTGTTTGGGCACAGTCTTTATTTAACTTATAGGTGATTACCATTCTAGAAGAGCTAGATTTGAGAATTAATTTGCAGTGAAGAATGATGTTAAAACCTTCTTCTTGGAAATAGGCTTCAAAACCGGGTACACAATAAAAACCGGTAAAAATTGTCCCTGGATTGCTAATATTTCAAGGTAGTAGGGGCTAAAATAGGCCTTGTTGATAGTGAAACGAATTTTGTTACATATTTTCTTCTTTTCATATTTTCCTGTAACCATAAAAATAAAATACTTCTACTTGTTATGACTGTTGCTTGTGCTTGGATAAGAAACATCACACTAAATTAAATGTATGTTGAGCTCAGTGCATCTGGCCACTTTGCACCAGTACTTGCACTTTCAACTGTAAATGTGTTATGTCACTAGTACTAAAAATCCAATTTGAGTTATTGGGGGTAAATTAAGAAAACAATGCCTTATTTATTTACTTCGAGTTGTCCAGATTTGGGTTATGGTACGAGTTATTAAGAGTAAAATACAAAAAATGGATTAGGCAAAGTCAGGAGATTCGAGTTAGTGCAAGTTCTTGTGGGAGTTGCAAGAAGTCATTAAACCGAGTGACTGAAATTGTGTAGTTCCAGAAAATATCCATACCCCCACCACGGAGGGAATTTTTTGGGACCCCCACCCCCCTGGATTTTCCATTTTTCCGAGGTGGTGGCTACCCCCCCACCCCTCTGGATTTTCCATGAAGTG
>JAOBYE010002906.1:9200-24036 GCA_025403585.1 Parazoanthus swiftii | reverse complement strand
AGTGCGATTTTCGCTCAAAAATACCAGATCGCCGATTTTATACCCTGAAAAATACGACGATCATACCTACCATCCAAATACAGGGAGTACCCCCCCGGGGTTATTTCCCCCTTAAGACTTAATTGTAACTGAAGGCTACCTGTAACTTAGATTCGATTTACTCTTTCTTAATATGCTGGGGAGTAATGTTATTATTACGAGCGCCATAACATAATAAAACAAACCGCTTTGAATGGTCTGTCTATTGCTTCAGGTGTTCGTTCAGCCAGTTCTAACTCTTTCAAGGGTTTGACCCTTCGCCTGATCCATTGCACGCACCCTTGGTATCTGCTGCGTCGTCACTGGCATTTGCATGCTCTTTGTTTCGTTGAGAAGCTGATAAATTTACTAGTATGTTGGTACATCGCTTTGGCTTCATGAAAACCAGTATTTTCACGATTTCCGTTGCGAAATTATTGATAGGCATTTTATAACATTGGCTGTTTGTTTCAACCAGTACGCACTCCACTTGACCCTACTTGCACTTCCCTTTTCATGTATCTCAAAACAACATATTGTGACGTGGGTTCCCTGTTTTTAAAAATGTCTTTTTATGTCAATTATGATCATTATTGTTCATGATTATTATTTTTATTATTATCATAATCCTCATCATCATTAATTTATAGATCGTCAGTTACTGCAGATGTTTATATCGGTACTCCTTGGACGTACACAGACTCTGATTAATTCAGACAATAGTTCAACTTGGCTCTAAAATGCATACATGAATATAAATAATTAAGAACACAATTTTTTAACAACTTTTCAGCCTGAGCTTGAACTTACTGTCCAAAAAAATCTTGGCTCAAAAAAGCATGTTCTTATCAAAACACATATAATTTTAGCATGTTACAATTATATTAACTCGAATATTTCGGAGCACTCGACACATTTCAAAACTCTTACAACAGTTACATAACAAGCTATTGTCGTATTGACGTCGACCTTGATGGATGAAAACTGACCGACACAACGCAAGCCACGAAACCATACCATATAAATTTTAAATCGTTTTCAAAATTATTCAGTTTGTAAATGTATTTTAACTTTGATGGATTGTTAAAGAAGGTCATTAGTATTACTTTGAAATACATGGACAAAAAAGGTGTTGACAGTTAAGAATAAGAGTGTTTACGAAATTAAGGATTTATGGGGCTTTCCCCCTATCCTTTATGTTCCTGGCCACGCAAAAATCGTGCAATATTTCAAAGCACGTTTCCATTGACACGTTTACCAGTAAAAACCAGAGGAGTGTGAATTTCTTTGGCGTATGATGCCAATTCTCGCAACAAGGTCAACAAGTTTTGAAATCTCACCAAATCTTATAATGTTCACGTATATTCACTGACGTACTGTAGTGAGGTCTACAAAGTTTTACGATTTATTTCAGAGTTTGCGAATAACATATGAAAAAACACTGTTTATTTTCTAAGAAAAGGTTGGAAAAATGACTTCACTTCATAAACCGCAAGCAGAAATACTGACGAAAAAAAATTTTAAATGTGACGTTTGATTTTAAGCTAAAATTATATTTACACCCCCGCACCGACACGCCGAACGCACGCTCGGTCTCGTGAAAAGAGGGAGGGGGGTCTGAAAAGCCCCTTTTGTGTCACGGTTATTTTTGAGTTCTTCTGAATAATATTTATTTGAAATTCACGAACGTTTATAAGTAAAAACAGTTCGAGATCATAAAGAGCCATGATAGTAATGTTGCTTTTCGACACTGCACTGAGTGAGAAGTTTGACGAAATTGTTACTTCCGCCGGAAATAGAAGGGAGCACATATCCCGAGATACCACGCGGTCGACGTTGGCTAACAACGTCATGCTTGTGTTTGGTAACACACTGTGTTCTCTTAGTTTGGGAATGATTCTGGAAGGCGACATAGGGAATGCTGCATGATCTTGTCTATTTGTGATTATTTTTGCCTAGTTGCGTTATAATCAGACAAGTTAAGTATGGCCAGTAGTAGTAGTAGTTCATCTAGAAGTGAGTTCATCGTTGGAGGCAAATATCGCTTGGTTCGAAAGATTGGGAGCGGTTCGTTTGGAGACATCTATTTGGCAGTGAACCTTACAAATGGCGAGGAAGTCGCGGTAAAACTTGAGCCGCAAAAAGCGAGGCATCCACAACTTCTTTACGAATCAAAGCTATACAAGATACTACAAGGAGGTGTTGGAATTCCGACGGTTCGTTGGTATGGACAGGAGAAAGATTACAATGTCCTGGTCATGGATTTATTGGGCCCAAGTTTAGAAGATCTTTTCAATTTCTGTTCGCGTCGATTTACAATGAAAACAGTGCTAATGTTGGCGGACCAAATGATCAGTCGCGTGGAATACGTTCATAACAAGAACTTCATTCACCGGGATATTAAACCAGACAACTTTTTAATGGGTGTAGGCAAACACTGCAACAAACTGTATCTGATCGACTTCGGCTTAGCGAAGAAATTTCGCGACAACCGTTCGAAGCAACATATTCCCTATCGCGAGGATAAGAACTTGACTGGTACTGCACGTTATGCCAGTATCAACGCACATTTGGGAATCGAGCAGTCGCGAAGAGATGATATGGAATCGTTAGGATACGTGCTGATGTATTTTAACCGTACAAGTCTTCCTTGGCAGGGGCTTAAAGCAGCTACGAAGAAGCAGAAATACGAGAAAATCAGCGAGAAGAAGATGTCAACGCCAGTTGAAGTGCTGTGCAAAGGTTTCCCAGCCGAGTTCGCCATGTATCTGAATTATTGCCGTGGGTTGCGCTTTGAAGAAGCCCCAGATTACATGTATCTTCGGCAGCTTTTCAGGATTTTATTTCGCACTTTGAACTACCAGTACGATTACATCTTTGACTGGACAATGTTGAAGCAGAAAGCTGCTCAAGCTAATGCGACAGCCAGTACTAATGCCATGCAAGTTGGTACACCAGCCACAAAGAAGAATGATCACCACCACCATCACCACCCTCATTCAAAGCCCAAGGGAATTTATGAAGACATGTACCAGTATTAGGACGGCAATACACGCTTCTGACGCTCCCTGACTCCTGAACTCGTCAACAAAGGCGACATAATTGCTAACTGAACGATTTCGATTCGAATTAAATTCGTATCAATTACGAATCGAATGAACAAAAGTTGGCGTTGGAAATTGCATGAACACCATCGCATGATATAAAATACAGCATTAGCGGCACTAAAATATGTGACATTCTGTATTTTTCAGAATGATTTTCTTTTTTTAAAAAACTAAGCAAACTTATGCAAAGTATTTATAATCTAACATGAATATCTGTTACTTTGGCAGACATGTTGGATTGGCGCCACGAGATGAGTCTCTTTGTACGTGCCTAGCTCGTGAGCATTCTTTGTTGACATTCAACAGACATTTGCGAAGGTCACGCGCGGAAAACTGGAGTCTGAAACTCTTAGAATTGACTGTCTTCTTTCAAATATTGAAGTGTCGTATTTTCTCAGTGTTTTATGTTTTAGCACGAATGAAGGACAAGTGTTTTGAATGCTTCACGGCTTTCTTTTAGCGATTAAATTGGGCTTATTTTGAGGGTTGAAACATACAAAGACGCAAGTTGAAACAAATACTTGTGCTTTCCTGACAGTCAGGTTTTGATAGTGACCATCACGAGTCCCAACAAAAAAATGAATGTTCTAGTTTCCTGTTTATTTGACTTTCCATCTGATTATCATCTGGTGTTTTAGAAAGAAATATTTTGGCAGTTTTGTTTAAATATTAAATCAAGCCATATGGAAAATAAAGTACTTCTAAGTAAATAAATTGCACTTCTTGAATATTTGAACGGAAACTGGATTTTTTACTATGAAAGCAGCTTTTTGTGCGAAACATTGAATCTTGCTCATCAGTGTCACTTGTTTTGCCTTCCCTCAAATTTTGTAAATACTGTTATATTTTTGTTCACCCACTGAGTGTATACAATGTAATTTACACATTCAAATAATAAAATATGAAAGTAAGAGTGTGACAATTCTTAATATGTTTGATTGTCAAAATTGTTTTTTTTAGAAGAGAAAAACGAAAGAGAACCTTTGCTCTGTGTCTTTAGACAATTATTACTAATTTAACCTACATTAACAGTGGAATTGGGAAACCATCTTGCAAGGAAAATTTTGAAACATTTTGTTTGCAGATACCAAATGCTATTAAATAATTTAAAATGTTACAATTTCTTAGTTATGAATAAATCATAAAGAATAATACCACATCTTAAGAATTTGCTGGTAGATTTGAGAATATTAGTTTACACTCTTTTTTTATATTAGAACCAGTAAAATGTATCTGGGGCTGGCTATTCTTAAATTTTTGCCAGTTTTCAGGCTGAAATTACTGTAATCAACTGGTTCTTAATCCAGAAGTGCATCCAATCAAACAATTTTAACATGTCTGCATTTCTGGTACAACGAATAGATGGTTTATTGTTCAACATGAAGGATTAGGGATTATAAAGTATAGTCCCTTTCACACCTTCAGTTGTCTCATTCTGAATCATCTTTTTACACTATATATATTGGTTAAAGTTAACTATAAATTATTTGAAAATGTGTGTTATACTCTAGTTCAGTCTGAAAAAGACTTTCAGGCATTGGAGAAGGTCAGCCTTAATTTGTTCCTTAAGCTTGTTCTGAAATTTTTACCAAAATCTAGTCCCAATTTCTTATAAAATTGTTCTTATTAAAAAGAGTGTAATGTAAAATTATGTTGGTTGCATCAAATGTTTTGGAAAAAATCTTAACCAAAGTGCAAATTGTTGCAAGACTACTTAGTCAACAGGTGTGGAATTGAAACTCTGTAAAATTCTGACTTCTACATCATTTATCATTGTCATGAACAGAGATACAAAAAAAGCACCCTATCTCTATTAAACCCCCTTTCTGAATTGAAGCCAGATATTTATTACGACCCCCACAACTAGAAGTAAATAAGCTGCCTGGGAAGCTTAATAGAACACAACTGCTCAAAAAAATGTTCGCCTAGTAATATGTCTTGTAGCAAAATAGTTTTGGTGACCTTATGATTGTTCAGTTGGCCTTTCTTGCGACATTTTTGTTCAGTTATGTGAGACACTGACAACTTGTACAGACTGAAAATTGTTGTTTTTGTATGTAGGAGATGGATAAATGAAAGAAATTGAGTCATACCCATGATATTCTGTTGAAATCATTACCCCTCCCCCCTCTATTAAGTCCCTCTCTCTAATAAGCCCCCTCTAAAGTGCTTGGAACCCCTAGGGGGAATAATAATAGTCAGAGAAAATTCATAATTAAATCTGCTGCAATTGTTCTACAGTTGTTGAACTTAAATCTGCCAGGCTAGGTCATCCCTTCTTTTTTTAAGCTAGAAATATGATAGTTAAAACTTAAAAAGCTGTCAACCCCAGATATTCAAAAATCTTGTGAAGGGGCACTGATATCCCCCCCTCCTTCTTAGTCGATCCGATTTCTTGGCCATTCACACAAATGGGCTTGATTTGATTTGTTTCTAGTACATTCATCAAATTGATTGCCTCAGAAACTTAGTATGTTTCCATAACTTAGAAAACATTGTAAAACCAGGTGATTTTGATTACCACGCGGGTGAATGGGTGACGAGGCTCAAAATCATGTGCCAGCCGCTCAATGCAGGTGAGTTGACAGCTATGAACTTAATGGAAATTTAATCAAAATTGCTGCAATAATTAAGCTCAGTCTGTACTTCCAGTTGCCACTGATTGTAATCACCAAACTGATTTATGTAGTGTTGGTCCAGATACACAAATACCAGTGAGAGCGATAGAAACAATACACATGTTTATTAATAGTAGTATTTAGTATCAAGTTAAGGTGAATGCTGTGAAAGCGAGTCTTGGTCATTGTAATCAACGGCAACATAGGCATCATTTATAATTAATAGGAAACTGGACTGTTTTCAAACTTTCATCAAAAAAAATCCATTGCTGCCAAAAACTGAATTGCTATTAACTCAATGTTGCCCAAATTAACAAACCACAATTACCAGTAATGTGTTGAGTGGCCAATAATTATATTTATCTGGCCATTTCACATCAAAATATGTTGGTTTCTTTCCCCAATTTATCCAGACCTGATTTGTGAACTTTGGGTAGAAATGTTAGATCCCCCAAAATATAGCCATAGATATTCAGATTTTTTTCCAAAGACCAATTGAAAATAATACCCAGTGGTATTGCAAATACTTAAATTGCTCATGCAAGGGAGCAAATTCATGGATAATTTTCAAGTATCATCTGATCACAACAATATTTTGAGGTTTTTTTTATTATAATAAACAAATACGCGCATGTACATCCCTGCGGTAGTTTGTCTGCAGGCAAAAGTAAGTGGGGTACTCAAGTATAAAAGTGACAGGGAGGTGAGAATGGAACCATAATCCAAAAAAAAAACCTAATCCCAATACTATACCTAAAAAAACTACCTCAAGTCAAAATAAATTCTTACCCAACAAAGATTTCCACGTTTGTTTTGCCCTTTGTTTATTATGATCAAGTAGCTAGTCTAGTCCATGAAAACAGCAATGGAAGGAGAGAGAATAAATATAGTGTTAGTAATAATTTATAGACATTCAAAACCTTGGTGTAACAATGATAGTTAGGTTAGCTAGGGCTCATTTACAACACTCCACTGACAATCACATGCACTTTTTTACTTCTGTTATACTTGAAAATTTTCTACTCTGGGTTAGTTTTACAGTTGGGGATAGTAATAACAGGGAACCTAATGATTAGGGTTGGGATCAGGGTTATATTTAGGAGAAGATTAAGGTATTTTTGAAGTGTGATTATCAGTTTGATGTTGTGAACAAACCCTAATTAAGTGGTTGTCAATTTTTGTCATTTTTCACCTTGTGGTTTTCACCTGTTTTTTAGTTCAAAATACCAAACCCAAGCTACTAGATACTTGCAACCTCAAAAAAGATCCAGGGAAACTGGTTAATCCAAAAAGATACTTATCTGAAAAACAATTAGTCAACCCCCCAAAATACCAAAGCTGAAAAACTCAAATGCAAAAAATCTTATAATACCTCGCTGTAATGTTTGATGTAGTCTTTTTTGTGGCCATTTGGTATAGTAAGGTGCTTCATTTTACAGACCAGAAAATGATTGCCTCGCAGTTAAAATATACAGAGTCAACTTTTTATTAAAATCTCAACTAACAGAACTACATAATCATTTAATACAGCAACTGCATGCAGCTAAAAAACGGAATACTGCTTTACATTTGTCAGGTAAAATAAATTATTTTGCAGTACATTTTCTATTAACCATTATGAAGGCATTTTCACTGGCCACAAAACAGGTCACACTTCTGAAGTTTATGTTAACTAAAACATTCTCAACAACCATCCAGTGTATGAATCATAAAACATAATAAGGCCTGTTGTATAAACAGTAAAACCTGATGTGCTCAATGACATGACTGTACACGAAAGTCAAATACATAATGTTCAGTACTAACAGTATGTCAAAATCACCAAGTGTTTGCAAACAAGTTGTATCTAGAATCAGTTCAGTCTGTTCTTCAAACAGTAATTAACAGTTGTGCTTGGCCCAGTCCTTTACATTATGATGATGAAAACAACATAATATGTCATTGGCAGCATTACAAGATTACTACACCAAGTTAGCTATTAGTGGCCATAACAACATACAGTAGGGTCAAAATCTTAGTTTCTCTTCTAATGGACAAAATATCTTATTTAAAACAAAGATTTTTGAGACTCTAATTTTCAAAGCAAGCTTGATTGCATACATTTCTGTGTTTTTATGTAGCCCAAACAATTGTACAATGTCATATGTTTGATAAGTGGCCCTTCTAGCGTGCATCACATCAATTCTCACCAATAGCATTGCACAGTTTTAATATGAAAATTTTTGAATTATAATACAGTATATACTAAAGTCAAACTGATTATAACAGCATAGTTGTTTTAAAATCTTGACATGTATAGCATACACTCACATTATTCCATCCTGTATTATTTTTCCAGACTCTGATTTGTTGGTACTACATGGTAAGAAGTTTTCCTGGACTCATGTATCTGAATCAGTCCTGAATTTCATGAAATTTTTCATTCAAATGGCAAGGGCTTCATTTATTTAAAACTTATTTGAATCTGAATTTGATTTATCAGGAGGTAACTGCAAAAGAAGTGGATTGGCCAGTTAAACTTGAACTGGTAATGTTTTCCAACAGCAAAACTTTCTTGAGTTCAAAGTTTGTGTGAATATAAATCTGGATAAAGCTTAGTATTTTCTTTTTGCGCACTGTAGTGAGATCCCTGTGTACCTTTGGCAGTTATCAGTACTTCAACTTTTCAATAATTTATATAATATTTATTACATAAGTTATATCAAGGCCAAGGGAAGCTTGTAAAAGTTGACCTGCCAAGTAGGAAAACATAAGTACTGCAGGTTTTAACTAATCTTAAAAAGTACACTTTTGTCAAAAGTTAGCCTAGCCATGCAAAGCACTCTACTGGCCCTGTGTATGCCAAGCTGGCTTGCCACCCAGCCATGAAGAGTGCTGGGAACTAGAGCTCTGACTTTACATAATTATATGAACTCAACTCAACATCCAAGAAAGCAAAGCAGCATTAAAAGGTTAATAATTATATCAATAATCAGTACAAATATAATAAAAGATTTCTAGACAAGTGTATACCCTCTTGTAGTTTCCAAAGTGGTGAATTAGGTTTGAATGTAAAATGGATAAAATTATTAAGGCTGTAAAAATTAAAAGTTGTAAAAAATTCAAACATTTTCAACTTAAAAGTCATCATCAGGTTTTTATACAACTTTTAACTTTTACAGCCTTAAGAAATTTTATCCAAAGTGGCGAATATTTGCAACTTTTGTATTTTCCGGGACAAAATATCTTATTATATAAATAACTATCTCTCAAACCTGTTTACAAGGCATATGGTGTTCTACCTCTGCTTCCAAACACTAACCATGAACTATAGCAAAAAGGCAAAACTATTTAAAACTGCCAGTCTTTTCCAATTATACTGGACAGCTGCTTTCCAGTAACACCTTAGACTGTATATCTCGGACTGTTCAAGTTCTGCATTCCACTGACAAGCAGTTCTATGACAATTTTTCTAACTCATCAACATCATCTGCTTGAAGGTATTCAATTTTCTTCCCAAAATGTTCCTCAATTTTCTTCATGACATTCATCGACCTTTGGCCATCGATGAAATTTACAGCAATCCCAGTTTTTCCAAAGCGGCCCGTTCTTCCAATCCGATGCAAGTATGTCTCATAGTCTGGCTTGCCTGTCATGTCAACTGGCATGTCGTAGTTGATGACAACTGTCACTTGTTCAACATCAATTCCACGAGCACACACATTTGTAGTGATCAACAACTTCTCTTTGCCATTTCGAAAGCGGTTGAGAACAGCTATTCGTTGTTCCACAGTTATCTCGCCAGAGAGAAGAGCAACTGCATGACCATCGGCAGACATTTTCTCTGCTAGCCATGCTGCACTTTTACGAGTCTGAAATAAATGGAAGGCTTACTATAATTATTAAATAAATAGAATGAGATCTGTATGGGAAATATCAAATCGAGGCCTTAAGCTTGCTATATCGTCACCACACACTTGGACTTCTATAACAATAAATTAACAATGGTATTTCTCAAAAATGCCCAAATGTTTAAGCGTTGACATCTGGTAACTTCCCTTTTAATCCTTTATAGTTCTTTGTCACACAGTCAGGTTATATATTAATATTACCGGTAATTATTCTTTCTTCCCTTTTTAGCTGAAGGTGATGTATATATTTATAGCAGAACACACACACTTTCGTGTTTCCAAGCAAAAAAAAATTATGTGGGGCATAAAACCAATCAAAAACTTATTGATTATTGGCAGCTTTCTAAGTGGGCATTATGATCATTTACAGTATAATTATGCAAGCCATACAATCATGTTTTAAGTTACAAGGCCACAGTGTTTTGTAACAGGTTTGTAGCTTTTCACCAGTAAAATAATAAAAATTATATACTTTAGGAGAGGAGGAAGGAATGAGTAGAAAAATAATTATGCAGTATCAGTATATGAACACAGTTCTGATTTTTCCAAGTAGGAAAATCTTCATAGGTTGACTCTAACTTTTTTATGGATATAATTATGATCAAAACCTTACATATTTTTCATGTATTTCATTTACTGTCTTTCTCCATGAAGCAGACTGATTAGTATATTTTACCAATAATTAAGACAAGCACTCACATGACAGAAGACAATGCACTGGCCCATCGACACAACACCGTACATGTTTGACAATGCTTGAAATTTTTCATCCTGGTTGCGACAGGAAACATAGAACTGATTGATGTTATCCAAGCTTTCTTCCTCCCGCCGCAGCTGAATGATCAGAGGGTCAGGCACAACGCTCTGTGCAAACCTCATCACTTGGTCATCATACGTGGCTGAGAATAACAGCATCTGGCACTCTTTGCCGAGGGTTCTATGCAAGATTCACAATGCAATCAAGATTATTTACAATAACTAGCATCATTTGGCTATACTAATTTAGCTGGAGCAAAACAAAGAAAAATTTAATGTTTTATGCAGCAAACTAAATATTCCGACCTAACAAAATGTTTTAAGGAGAAACGGCCAAAGTCTCAGTAAATTAAGGATTTCCAAGTTGTGCACTAGGTAACCCTTAGCCAACTCAGAAAAATAGCAAGAAACAAAATATCAATAAATAAAATCACTTAACAGGGCAGACTGCAGAAGGATATGTTGTGGTTTAATTTCGGTTCTGGTAAAAACATTATTTTTAAGTTTACCAGCTCCTGTTTTTCAAATTGGTTTATTTTTTTATAACAAAAAAACTAGTTTAATTTTGGCAGAGGGGGCAGGGGGCCAATAAGTGATAACAGTAAATGTGGGATAGTTTTACACTGAGCTGCTGTCTGGTCTAGTGGAGATTAAGATGGGCTACAGATCTAGAGGGTGAGGGTTCAAGTCTCAGTAGGTATATTAACTAATTGTTCAGAAATAAAATTTCAGCTGACAGGTTGGGTTTGGAAGGCGGTGTATTTGGGACTGGGAGAAGTACTTAGGAACCCAGGGGGGAGGGTGCAAGGTGGGTACTATTAAAGGTTAGGGTGACAAAAAAAGCAGTTTTATTTTTTTTTACGTTTCACCATCCTGGATGATAAATCTACATAATTCCACAAAAAATCAGTTATAAATAGATGATGTCTGACAGGAACCTCAACTGGGATTACAAGAATAATGATTGTGTTGACTACATAATACAAGTCCAATGACCACTATGACATTGCACAAAAGTGAAGAATTTTGAGGTTTTGTGAAGGGTTGTTCAAAGTTGTCACCCTGGCCATTTTTGCACAGAGCTCTTCAATAATTAGTATACAAAAATAACAGATAATTATTGGAGAACTGAAAACAATAAAATCTTCTTGAGTCTCTGGTTTAAGTAAAAGTGTTTAGCTAAGGTTGTAGGATACAAGTAAGAAATAATTATGGCAAATCTAACTTGTGTATCCTGATAGATTGGTCCTGGTGACCCTGCAGTGCAATCATAACATCTGCTTCATCTAAAACAAACACACGAATCTTCCTGGGATCAAACACACGGTGTCTCATTATCCAATCCAATACAGTCCCTGGTGTACCGATGATAATCTGGTCTTGTGTCCTGTGGCCCCTTGCAACTGTATAATTAAGACACAAACTGAGCTAAATGAACTACTACAGTATAATTATTATATTAAAAAATAATTAATATGTCTGTTTTAATGAAAGGCAGGGTATCAATTGAATTACTTGAAAATGTTTTTCCTTGATCCGCTCTTTCCTTCCCCCTCCCCCCCCCCCACTAGTGAATGCACAAAGCTTGATAAAAGGGGTTAAAGGGGTAAGGTTAGGGGACAAAGCCACTCCATCTGGACATCCATGGTGTGTTAGTTTTTCCAAAATAGACTGGAAAAGAGTTGACCTAACAGAGCAAGTGTGTGCTCCAGTCACTATCCTTTTTGTCTTTGTGGGAAAGTGGGAAGAGAGCTGAATGGAAAACTGTTATGTCAAAAGCAGTTGTATTTGCTTGCAGAACTATTCATCAGTGTGTTAACAACAAAATAAATAAATTCAATTTAACATTATTTTGTCAAGAGGAACACAATGTAATTTTATGAGTTTGTCAATATGATTGTTTTATTGACATGCTTCCCCAGTTGAGGCTATCTGGCTAGACTAGTTACATTAACTATTTCCAGACCAGCCTGTATCCATACTAGGTTATTCTACTCTAATTAATGTAAATATTATGTTGAGATACAAATAAATTATCATGAATTATCATGAATCGTTAATCAATGGCATTCCATGAGGTAGATGATCAGCGCATGATACACATAAATACCATGTTCCATGTTGTGGAAGCTTCTATTTGAATGGCCTGCAGAATAGAATAATCCCCAACACTCAAACCCTGGCGACAAACAACCTTCCTTTTTATTATTGTTCACTGGATCCTGTTTAGCAGTTCTCAACAAATCTACTTCATACTTCCTACATTATATCAGAACCAAAACAATCAACTAAAAAAAACACCTTTCTCTCCCCTAACAGCATATCCAATCTTGATTTCTGGACAGAACTTTCCCATCTGTTCAACCACCTTTCCTGTCTGTATAGCCAACTCATACGTGGGTGACAGGCACAGCACCTATTTACAACAATCAAAACATTTATAATGAAACAGTGGAGTATGATGGACAGAAAATAACAACTGACAATAACTTCTGAAAGCAGGATAGACAGAGGGGGTTCTAAGCTGGGAATTCCTTTGAAGGCAAGGGTGGTTTTGGGATTTCCTGGGTAGTTTTTTTTAAAGTAAAATTTCCGCCTAAGTTAAAATTTTTAAATCCTGTAAAAATATACTGCATCTGAGCATGGGGATGTAGAAAGCAATGTTTAAAAAAATAGGGGAATGTGGATATTTCAATGCACTATAGTAAATAAATGGTATCAAATGAAATTAATACTTGTTGAGCACCAAAAGTTAAGGGGAGGGGAGGGTTCTATTCTACTGTTCCCCACTGCCCCTATTATATTCCGGACCTACACATGTATTGATCATGTATATATATGTTCTTGTCACGATTGGATAATTGTAACATTTGTCCACAGTCAATTAGACTTGAAGAGAAGAGAGTAGCAGAACAACACTCTTTTAACCTTTCATAGAAGTTCATGTTGGTTAAATCAAATTCCTCCTTAAAAGAATCACATAGGTGCAAATGTATGTATAAACACTAACATATCTCTCGTCTGTGTCCCCTTCCCAGATACTCACTGGGTACACAATCTTCACCTTGCTTCAGAGATTGTGGCCTGTTGAACTTCTCTTAACATTTTACCCTAACACATGTCCGAGTTGTAAAACAGTCAAAGGGTATTTGAGCAATTTTTTTAGATTAGACAACAATAAATATGCAGCTTTATGAAGGTCCCAATCAGAGTATCAGAGATTTCAGTGTTCAATCACTGAAGAACAGTTGTCAATGCAAACACAGAGTAAAGCCAGTACTTAGCTTTGTTCCTGTAAATGACAATAAACATCTCAGACTCGCAACAACACAGCGATTGCTACAGTTGTGTGTCTACAAAGCCATTGAACCAGACAGTATGTCAAGGTTTCTGGATGGTGGCAGCTTCAAAATATAAAGCAGCTGTTTATATACAGAGTCTTGAGATCTTTTGTCTCATTCTTCATGGCAATATGAGAGGGAAAAAAACTGTGTGGATTTTCTGAAAACATCAGGGAGCTAAGGAAGGTTTTAAGTATCAGTACATTTTGCAGCAGGGGTATGGATATTTCCTGGAACTTCCCATCATCTACCAAGTATATACTGAGGCATTATATTTATGTTTGAAGTAAGGAAAGGTCGCTTTATTTTAAGTTGTTTTAATTCCTATAAAGTATGTTTAGCTCCACTCTATACATGTACACAGTCATGTATTTCTGCTTGTTTTTTACCTGTGGGTAATTCTTAGTGGCATCCACTCTGCTCAACATGGCCAACACAAATGCTGCGGTTTTCCCTGTTCCTGACTGTGACTGTGCAATCATATTATTGGGACTGAACAAACAAAAAAAGATAACCAAAGTCACTAGAGGCTAGTACTGTAAGTGTTTACACAATATAGATTCTAATCTCAAAAAAATTCACAACTTTTTAGAAGTCTTCCAAAGAATTATCAAAGCACTTTCCAACAGCGTTTTTTAACAAAGTAAACAGTCAAGACTTTTGTTTGTTTGAAAAACAAAAGCCCGTTTCCAAATTACTGCCGACAAACAAAAGCATTGAGTCAAGGCCAAGTGCTCAAAAATACAACAAATGTATTACAAGTGAGCTCCTAGCCTCAACTTTAAGATTTTGTTTGTGAGCAGTGAAGCGTAGTTTGGAAATGGGCTATTGGAGCCGTTCAGTTTTCCCCAAACTGTCAAGGAGGTACTGGATACATGCTGTCCAAATGGGAACAACTTGAAGAAGAAAGTTAAACATATTTTAAAATGTGTTGTTCAGTCAGTAACCTTTTGGAAATTTGTGCAGACGTAAACTGTCAGTACTCAGTCTAACAAGTCAGTTAAATTCAAAGAAACCTGACAAGCATGCAACCTGACAAGCATGCAACCTGACAAGCATGCAACCTGACAAGCATGCAACCTGACAAGCATGCAACCTGACAAGCA
>JAOBYE010002795.1:5329-20605 GCA_025403585.1 Parazoanthus swiftii | reverse complement strand
GCTATACGACTCCTGCCCCCAATAGGGTGAATAGGCCCATTATACTATATTATGAACGCCATTCCGCCTTAGCCTTTGGGCTGTTTTAAACTAAAACGCGTCTTACTTTGAACGCGAAAATGCTCGTACAAATGTAAACCGCGTCTTCTCTCGTGCAAATGGCCTTAATGACTTTTTTTCTCAAATTTAAAATCAAATGTAATACAAGCAAAACATGACAACCTCCCCCTTGAGAAATATTCGTCTTTATTTCCTTTCTGTTATTTCTTAGCATTTTCTGTACAAATTATTATATGCAAGAGACAAAGATCTCCCGTCCTTTATACAAATCTGTTTTTAACATCGCGCCTTTTATTAGCTGTAACAAAACAATACTTTTTTTATCTTAAATAAATGTAACTTTTTTATCTATCATGTCCCTCGTCTAGCTGAGAAACGGGATATTTATCGACACTTGCAATACACAACATTAAATGATAATGTTGGAAATTTGTTAATATTTAAATACACTAACCGAACACAATGTACGAAGCTGACGTCAGCCACCAAACTAAAAAAATATTTTGAGTAGAAAAGCTGCAACTTCATCCCCCAACCCTTCTAGATTGCACCTTAGGGTATATAACGAGGTTTTCGACGATTAATTAACCACCACCAACCCCTCCCCTAATCAATCGTCAGGGCCAAAGGCAAATTAAGGGAGGGGAGAGTGGGTAAGAACTAACACCCAAATCTGCTTAACGTTACCTATTCTCAATGTTACTCGGAATAAGAAAAATATTGTGTTCAGTATGCTTACTTTATAGTATGTATAACATTATGTCGTCTGAAATGGCATGAAAATATTGCGTAAATGCAGTTAAACTGTTTCAAACTCTGAGCTTACAGTAGAAAACTTCAAATACGTTTTTAGTCACAGTTGTACAGATCTCGGAGGATTTCTGCACTGTATTAACACAGTACAAATATCAGCCAGATCTTCAAATATTGCAAATCTTACTGGTTTCCTATCCCATAGAATACCGAATTGGCCGATGGAAGAGCACGAATGCTTGCTGGAGTCGAAGTATTGGAGTGAAAATTGACTCGCACGCTCTCCATCTAGTTTGATTTGTATCAATGGAAGGATAACTCGGTTTGCATGGGTTCTGAAAACCGAAAGAAATGTACAAAATCTCTGCAACTGTTACGAACAGGTAATCGCAAAGTTTCTCTCGTGCAATTTGGAATAACTACGCACTTGAAAAAGTTTCAAAGAGCACAAACTGCATTCGCCATTTAGGCTAGAGCAGTTTTGTTGCTCTTTGAGAATGTTACTCGTTTGTATTTATTCCAAATCCCACTCCGGACCATGCATGCGATTACATATGCGAATAAAACGTCGTTAGTAAGCCGTGTGTATTAGAAAAGGTCCAACGGAACAAAACTAAATTTTGTTTCCATGAACCGTATGAAACAGTTCAAACCTTCTGCTCTTTGAACTTGACCATCCTGTGCTACTTGTAAACAAAACCTTTTTCGTTATAAATGAACTCAAAACTATATACAGCTGATTCAAACAACTTTGAAATCCGTAGAGAGAAACAAGAACGAAAGGATAAATGGAAGTATTGCTGGATATCTTCCATGATCTTGTACACGAAGCTAGAGAAGCCAGTAATGAAAAAAACAAGGTGATTAACTGAATCAAAAGTAGCTTCCCAACCAGTCAATTCAGAGATCCCCAAAATGCTTTGTTGCACGTTTTTTAACAAATAAAACCAGAAAATTTTGTCGGGGTCTCGTTATCATTATCCTACTTCGTGCTTAAAACTGCAAAAAAAGTTCTTAAATTATTCTTGTTTTTAATAAAATATAAAACTGCTGTAGTTTGTAAAAATGGGTTTCTATGGTTCTGAAACACATGCCTTAGTCCAAGATTATTTTTAGAATTTGAGCAAACTCAAGTCTCAGTTGTTTCATAAAATTAGCTTTCACAGAAAATAAGGTGTTTTTGGTTCTTACGCTGCCCAGAGATCACTCTAGCTTGATTGAAACAGCTGTGTTAACGTTAATTTTAAAAAAATTAACCTAATCATTTGCATCGTTTAAAAAATGTCTTCTACTCCATTCAAATATTCAATAATTCAAAAATCTATGGTCTAGTGCTCGGCACCTCTGACAATATTCACTACGGTTTTCGTGCTGAACGCTCCAATCAGTATTCCAAATTCGTCAGACTCGTCCCCAGTCTTCTCCGCTTCCTTATTTGAAGCGCTTTTCCCGTGACGTAATGGAAAGCCCCCTCACTCAGTCATTTCCGCGTCTTCGTTGGACGGTCGTTGCAAGCTTCGGGACTCGCTCCGAACAGATCGATTTTCTCTCCTGATAAAACCAGTTTAGCAATATCGTCCAAAATATGACGATTAACTGGTTTCCAGAAACAGTTAAAACTGAAAATCCTCCTTTTTGACTCAAAACACATCCTGTTAAGTGTTTGTAAAATACTTGTTATTTTCCACCTTTCTTATTTAAAATTGAAAGTAAATACGATTCAATTAACTATCATACAAAACAACGTCCTTAACGACTTCAAAACATTTTTAAACTGCATAACGGCATCTCTACAGAATGAAAAAAAATTTCATATTGTGTTAGACTTGAAAATTTATTTTATGTTAGAGCTGCCAATGAGAACGCAAATAGAAGAAACTAAATGGAACAGAATCATCATACGCAACACTTTGGGCTTTAAAATAGTCTCAAAAGACTGCAACCACAACTTATCCAATCTCGGCGGAACAGAAAGCTGATCCTCAAAACTTGAAAAGTCACTTTGCATGACAACTAGTGTGTTGAGGGAGGCAGGTATTCTAGTAGGGACCACCGAAAGCCATTTCCAAGTCTCTTTCCATTCGTTTCTCCCTTGTCGGCCATCTTGGAAGATTGTGCTATGAGCTGACACTTAGCTCACATGTCAGACTGAAAAGGAAAAGGCATAATTTAGTTTAGGCTATTTTCTTTACTACGCAAAGAAGCCGTTTACGGGATATGCCATGCCTGACTAGTCATTTAAATAGTGTGAAGACGAAGATAGCCAAAACCTAACCATTTTCACTGGTCTGACTGTTAAACGACACTGGTCAAAGTCTGTCTGAACTGACGTCAATGCAATCTCATTTCAAACAAAGCCGAACTATCTAGTGGTGAGGGCGGAGCGTGTTTCAATCGCAAAATGTACGTCTACAGATCTGCGGGTCGTGATTGGTTGTATTTGACCTAACACAGACAACCATTTAACCTAGCTCAACAAATATGGTTTTCCTTCAGTTAAAACCCCCTTAGCAGATACAAAAAGTGACCACTGTAGCATAAAACCCCCTCACTATATCTGGGGAAATAGCAAAAAGCAATTGGAACTCTGACAACTTTAAGGTCAAAATCGTAAAATCCTATACTAACCCTCTCCTCCTCTCGTATATAAGCCCAATCTACCTGCTAACAAAATAGTGCGGTCATAAGGCCCCCAGATATAACCCGCACCCGCTCCATTTATTATAACGCACAAAAGATGTGTATTAAAAGTGCTTATTGTTCTAGTATTTAGTTTTGATTTATTTCTCAGATAAAAACTGCTTATAACGCTTTTACACCCCCGTTGTGAGCTCACCAAAAAAAACCCCTTTCGAACTTAAACAAACCCAGGTCTTTAATGTGGGATTTTATGGTATGTAATAACAGCCTAAATATTTCATTCTTTCAGAAGAAAAAGTTCTAACAGCCACAGTAGTAATTGTGACGAGTGGACGAGCCCACAAAAATCTAGACAGATGAAATGGGACGTTCGACGACAAGTACAGTGCTGAAGACGACTGATTTGTGTAACCCAGGGTTGGTAGAGGTTTGTAACAAGAACAAATGGGAATGAAAATGAAAATGAAATGAAATGGAACGAAAAAAGCGGAACGAAAGAATACTAACAAGGAACAGAAGTACACGAACATACATGACGGAAATGAGTGAAGTGAAACAGAAGAAGACATAGAAGCCACGTTAATCAACCAACGAAAAAGAACTGAACACAAAACAAGCCAGGTGATCGGTTGTTTGTCGCGTGTTAGAAATAAGCCAATCAGTGCATGAGGCAGTTCATGACAATCGATGCATAATAGTTCAAAACGGCATGAGGCACCACCCAGACGTCAAGACGAGTAAGCTAAATCAGATTTGGTTTTGTTTCTTTTCCATCTGAAAACTTTCATTTCAAGGTAAGTTAATAAATAATAAAATAAAGCTACAACTAGACCAAACCATTTGACAAACGAGCTTTCTGCAAGCATTTTTTACTTCGGTAGAAAACTTTGCTCAACATCGACAATTTCAATGTATTTAGACACATTTGAAAAAATTCTAATTCGATTTCTCTTTTGCTTGCGCGGGGCTTTCGGATCAGCCTCCAAAGCAGACACCTTAATCTCTACGCAGTGGAATCCCGCCTAGGAAAATGGACACCAGCAAACGTTGGACTGATATCTTATCCTCTCACCCTACACTTCCGTTAACAGAAAACAGTCGCTACGTAAATCCTAAATAAACCGTAGTAGGTTTACGTATTGGCAGCACGAGGATACGATATCTCAACACTTCCTGGTATCCGCTATCCGACTGAAGGGAACTACCGTGAAGTAAATAAGGGTGCTAGTTGGAGGGTGATTTTTGGATTGGTGGATCATATGGGTACTGAAAATGTTCCCACAACGCAACACCCGATCACCTGGAACTCAAACAAATCAAATAAAAAGAACCTCATCGGAGTCGTCCAAATGTGAAGGGGCACAGGAACTGCTCTTCACTGTACTGGCCGTGCTTGTACTCGAGCTCATTGTGTTACTACTATAGCCTCCACCTGACTCGCTGGAGTCCTTGCTGTGGGGAATCTGCCGCACGACCGCGAACTTTTTCACTGGTCCTCGACTCTCGTTCTTCCCCAATGCCGAGGTCTTCTTCAGTGGCTGGACGATGCCGCCCTGGGGTGGGGGTCTAACGGGGGGGACTCCTCCCCTGGCTGAACGGGGTACGGGTCGACGGGGCTGGGATGGAACTATCGGCACAGGGACTCGTGATACAAATCCAGGACTCGGCATCTCACCAACTGGAGCCGAACGTTCGCTATTATCATCCTGTGACGTTCCTCGTCTAAAACGAGGTCGCACCCGCGTTGTGGGCGTATGTTCGATATTGCCTTCACTACCAGTTTCCCAGCGGCTTCTCGGATTGCGTGGTCTTGGTATTGAAGATGGGACCTTGGGGCTAAGAGCCTTCTTGGGTACTGTGGCGGCGGGAGCTGTTGATGTGGGCGGGTCGGGTGCCTTGTTGCGTTTCCAGCTGCCGTATGTAGGAATACCCAGCGAGTCCATTAAGCCAATTGTGTCCATGTTAAAGCCCCCACACTCTGCTGCTACCTTAACTGCGTTAGCAAAGTCGGCATCAGTGAAAAATGAGCCATCGCTGATGCCGCTTATCCGACTGGGACTGGAGCACTCAGACTCCTCGTCGGAACCGCTAGTGTTTGTCACCGAGTCTGCCCATTGCATGATAATATCACTTGTAATACCCTCCAAGTCGATGGGTATCGGCTTGTTTTTCCTTCTGCCTCCATTGCCACCTCCCCTTTCTGATTTACTAGCCACCGACTCTGCCATTGCTCTCTCCAACTCCGAGTTGTACGCATCTGCGGATATCATGGAGTCGGACACGACAGATCCGGGCCCGGCTGAACGTGCTTTTTTGTAGTAGTATGGTAGGGAAGCATCTGACCTTCCTGTCATTCCTGTCATTCCTGACATTCCTGTTGTGCCGGACATGCCTGACATCCCAGTCATGCCAGACATTCCAGTCATTGCACTTCGATCACTGTACATCGAGGCAGCAGAAGATCGGTACGGTGGGGAGGGGGGCGGGGATCCTAGACTGCTTGGCGGTGGATGCGAAGGGGGGCCGGGTAAGAAGTCCGCCCAGTTCAAAATGGCTAGCTTTGGTGGCGGTTTCAGTTTGGTCCTTTTTCTGGACCCATTTGTTGTGTAACTCCTCTCACTGTTCACTGGGCTAGAAGACCTCATTACTCGCTCTTTCTGGGGAGTTTCTTTCTCCTCCTGAGCTTTCTCTGGCTCCGTTTCATAATTCTTTTCAGTATCCTTATCATTGTCCTCTCTTTCTGACTGGGACTCTATTATCATTGCTCGCCTCCTCTCTCTTTCTTTTAACTTCAGCATTTCACTCTCCTCATATGAAGGAGGTGGTTCTGAATGGAATGTGCTCGAAGAGTTGACATTTCCTGTCAATAAAAACAACAATTTATTTCCATCTATAAGTTGCAGTTTTATAAATCTAAGTTCCTAATCTAACACCCCATTTACACCAACGCTTATAAACATGTCTTAAAGCTGTTTAACTAAACAGGTTTAAAGATTATTTTCCAGTACAGCAACACTTTTGGCTCATAGCCATTCAAGTTGGAATCGGCCCTGAATATTTTTAAGTTTGCTAGTTAAAAGAACTTGAAAAAGTCAGTTTAATTAAACATGTTTTTGTGTGAATGCGGCATAAAATTTGAGAAATAAGCCAAGTCCTAGAACTGCCAATAGGATAGAACTACATGTCAATAAAGATAGAAATCCGTCGGAAGATAAAGCAAATGACCGAAACTACACAAATAACAAGTAAAATATAAAGATGAAATAAGCTTACTGTACATAAAAATTACCATGTCCATGGGAATCTGAAAACTGAGGTTATTTAAATAATGTTTTCTGAATTCAGCGAGTTGCTTTTTAAAAAAAACTTTAAAAATGATTTACGAACAGTATCTTATTCTGCATTGAAAAAATTCTTTGAAGAGTTTCGGTTTGTGTATCAAGTGAATAGACCAGTTTAATACTCGTAGTTGCCCCTGATTACAACGACTACAGACTTGTTATCACAGCTCTAGCCTCGGCTTGTTGTTAAATATTCATAAAAATACAAAAATGGATATGGGTTATTTACAATGCTTTTGTTGGAAGCTCGGGCTTCTAATCCTTCTCGCTGGGATTTATTTATATTCAACACCAAGTCCTGGCTAACGCTGTAGAAATGAGTATATGGTAATTGTAGCCAGCGGTAGCTTGGAATACGAAACCGGATTCTTCCAAACTTTAACTCCTATGAATCTATGTTGAACACACCTGTCACTTCAAATGACTGGATTTTCAGCTTAGGTTTGGTCTTATCTGTGTCGCTGGACTCGCTAGGTGTACGATTGTAATCACGCTTCAGGCGAGTGAAAGGGCTTGATTTGTTTCTGAATGTTACTTCACTGTATGGTGAAAACTGGGAGGGTGTTTCACGAGTCTGGCTCTTAGCAAGTGACCTGTCTGATCCGCTGACACTGCGAGACGGAGTAACTGGGGTACCTGTGGTAATAATAATCGAGCAACGTCACATTCAGCAATAGCATTTTCTCTAACCATTCTTGTCCGTACTATCTCAAAAATCGTGAAAAGAAAACCCGAACAAATGAGGCAAATAAGCGCAATGCATATCACCTATTTGAATTATGTGTTCACTCTTGGAACTGCTTGGCGTACATTCCAAACAAAATGGCCAAGGGTCAATCCAATCCACTTCAAGCTCCATAACTTCTCTAACCCTAACCCTATCCCAAACTGGTTGGTAAAATATCAGTCTGTCACAAGGAAAGAACTAGCCTTGTTCTGATAAGTTTCATAAATCCACGGACAGTATCACATTGTACAATTGCTTCACACCAAATTTGATGTATTCAGAAAATTAGTTCTTTGCGTTCCCTTATAAGCAAACAAAACTGGCAAGGATCAATGCTATTCTCTATAAGCAAACAAAACTGGCAAGGATCAATGCTATTCTCGTTACTTTGGGTCAACGAAAAATTCGCTTCAATACACGTAACTGTAACAGTTTAACATTAGCCATCTTCACCAAATTTGTAGCGCTTGAATGGTAACAGCAATAATTACTTTTCTATCTTAACTTTAAAGCAACGGCCAGAAAGATCACACAACTACTTCATTTTCGTGAACCAGATTTATGTCAACTAGACCCTGATTTTGGCATACATTTTTATGTATCTTTAAATCGTTTCTTTTCAGGAAAATATTTTATTGTAACTAACAAGGGAATTTTAGAATCGACACTTTGCACACATTCGCTTGTATTTTTTGGTTTTTGTACTGTAATAGATCCGACTAGCATTTTATTAGTATATTCCTGAAATACTTTTATGCATTTCGTGATTTTATAAAGCGCTTTTGAGCTTTGAGAAAAGAGCGCTACTCCAATACGTAGCTTAGATAGCTCATAGATTAGAAAACTCGTATCTTTCTTACCCATGTCGGTGTATTCCCCAAAGTTATTCTTATGCAGACTGCCGTCATATTTACTTCCAGATTGTTCCAAATTGTTGGGTTTTTTCTCCTTCCTTGAATTTGAATTGCTGTTATACTGGTTGACATCGTGCTCTGCTAATCGGCTCGCTGTCAACAAAAACTAACAGCGTTAGGTTTGTTACTACTACTACTACTGCTACTGCTACTGCTACTGCTACTACTACTATTATTATTATTATTATTATTATTATTATTATTATTATTATTATTAACAACTTATGTTGTATTAGGAAGCCCTATTCATTTTCGTTGTATTCAAAGGGGTCCTAGAAAACAAAAACAAAAAAACACACTTCTTTATCTATTTAAGGGCTTTAGAATCCGAAACAAAATTACGTTGACAACAAGTATCCAGAGAGATCCACAGCTCAGTTTCTATTGAAAGAACTTGGATCAATTAGAACGACTTTTGTATTTGTAATCTATCCTTACAATACAAATACAAAACCTCTATTTATGAACGATGCGAAAACTACACCAACTCATAAACCGGGCTTTGACTGAAATCGATTTACCATCTTTTTTGTCTTTCATAAAAGGAACAAGAATTCTCCTTTCCAATGACAAAAAGAAGGACATCTCAGCAAAACCTAATCCAAATTCTGGCTCTATCACGTATATTGGCCTTGGCAATAAGATGGCATCACCCAAAAGACTTTGAAGTTCTATACTGTACAAAAAAAATTGGACGCAAAAAAGTTCGCACTTTCTTGATGTTAATGTAGTCACCACAGCTTTCCAACGGGAGAGGGTGGGGGGAGAGATGATCGAGTGCGTACCTGAAATGGTGTTGACGGTGACTTTGTTGGGGAACTCAATGCTGCTGTTCGACCCCCCTCCACGAGGATTACAGCAACTGGTCATTGGTCTGCCACAGTCAGCATTGGAACTGTTGTCGCTAACACGATTGTTGGCCACGTTTACAAGTGGGACAGGGGGCTCTTTGTTACGCTCTTCCAGCCATATCATTCTGGAGTTGCTCAGACTTTAAAAACGAAAACAAAAAATATGTCAACTGTTTTCTGGCTACTCTTTTACAACTCTGTTTTCAAAATGTATGCAAGTTATCAACTTGTAAGTTTGGGGAAGTATTTAACACCAAACCAACACTGCTTAAGACAACGAAAATGACAGGTCACTTTGGGGATTTTCGTTTTTGACTGGTTCGAAGTAAGAATGAATAGCACATGTCCAACCATTTCTCAAACAAAATGAATAGTTATGATTTAAATGGATTTTTGAGAACTAATTCATATGTTAGGAAACTCTCGGTTCTTGCAAAATCAAAGCAAACTAAGGTTAGTGTGGATGAAAAACTCCCAGTTTATCAATATTTCAATGGTGTAAAACTGACACTACAAAGATGCAAGAAACCTGTCAGATGCATCTAAAACCCACGAGAAAATGTTGTTATTTCACTAACCTTGAAGGGCTCAGCGGCACATCAACTCCATTTACTGGCACTGGAAAAAAGTAACAAAATAGCACAAAGTAAATACCGGTAAAATAAAATATTGGAATAAAGAAAACCCAAATGGTCATAAAAACAGTAAAACATAATTCACTATCAAATTATAACTTACAGATTAACTAAGGAGAGAAAGGGTTTCCATTTCGCTTGAAATTTGTCTAATTCGGAATTCTTAGTCGCAATAGCGTGGTCTACTAATATTTTGTCTTTTAGCGTTGAGATTCAGATGGGTACTCTTGGCTTTCTATAATTTATTTTTCGTTTGTATACAGCTGTTTCAAAACAGGTTGTCATGGGTCAACAATCGATACTGGAACCGAAAGGAACTTTGGGTACATTGCTACTTAGTAGCAAATTATAATTATAATGATGGCAGTGACAATAATTGTAATACGATGAACCTAAACTCTACATTATGCAAAGTCAATGCTAGTAGCAATAAATCATGTGTTCTCCATGAACCCCCATAGTTCCTTTCAGTTCCAGTATCAACCATTGACTATGACAACCTTTTATGAAATAGCTGTATATCAGAAGCTCATAAGACTGCTTCAGTATGATGTATATAATCAATATTTATAATTAATTATGCATTTTCCCAAGCAGTGTAAAAGATAAAAGAGCATGTGCTTGTTTTCACCTAAGCCAAAAACGTAATTATATAACCTCAATTTCACTGAAAGTATACTTTTCCCCTGTTTTAGCGTTCCACCAAGTAATTGCTTCTGTCCAGAATAATTCAATAAGAAAACATGAATATCATGCAATAGCATTTGTCTTTCATTATAACGTTGGCAAACACTTGTATCTGTGAGTACATGGACTGTACAAGTCATACCTCTTGGTGAGCGTGGTTTGAATTTCTTCTGCAGTTCTTGTTTTCTCTTTCTCTTTCTCCACAGCAACAGGGCAATAACGAACAGTACCGCCCACACAATGGCCGCGACAATGCCGATAAACCATGGTTGACTAACGAATGACTTCACCTTGGACCAGCCACTGCTGTCTTCACCACTCTTCCCGATAACTTGAACATCGGTAATCCCACCATGTGCTTCATCTTCTGAAAACAACAAAAAAGCTTTAAAAACTTGGCCCATTCCAACGTACTGTAACAACATTCTTGTATTTTTAAAGATCAGAAAGGGCACTAAATGAAACATTTGCTGATTTCATTGGTTTTAATACTAGTGTAATCACTTTATAAAGAATGCGACAAACCAGTAATGTAGGGGCGACAAAGAAGGAGGAGTAAAATGATAAAGAGTTAACAAGATAACATATTGTCAGTCCCTCTTCCCCCCAAACTCCAAGTCACTATTCGAAGTAGCTGACAGCACCTGTAACGATACCATCTCTTTATCTTCAAACATGACATTGCTTTTTTTCATTATCTAAGTCAAGGCTGTTCATAATTTTGAAAGAAAATCCCAATGGTTACGGTAGTTGGTTAGTGACATTTACGTTGGTGCTGAAGACGGTAGTCATGATAACTTCGTTAAAAAAAATGCCACCAAAGATCGACCAGAATGGGGTCTGTCGTATATTGGAAAAGGAAAAACTTCAAAACAGCTCAAATGACTGAAAGCAACTTCTTGTTGGATATAATTGCTAAGTTGTAAAGAAGTCTTGGGATTAGGACCAATCATTTTCTGCATGGGACCAGTGCTCCTGGTCTGACCATCCAAAAAACGTGGGAATTTGGAAAGGTATAACAACAAAACATTCACGCGCCACCATTAGCTAGACTGCTTGAGATGCCAGGGTCTGTAATTGGCTACAAAAGTGACTGAAAACAAAATACAGTGTAATGACTGTGACGGAACTTATACTGATCAGCAAAATGGGTAGAAACTTTATTACACGTCAGACGCAGCTACAAAAGGAGGCCAAAAAAACAACATCTGTGGCGAACATCACAATAAGACTGGCCATGGAACTCTGGGTGATGTTAAACATACTCTTCTCAAACCATGAGCAAAGACGTTCGCTTGAAAGCTTGTTTAGGAAAATAGAAACAAATCCACTGAACTGTTGAAGGCCTCTGCTGGCAGCAAACGAACGACTCATACAAGACACTTACTGGGCCACACAAAAACAAAAATCATCTATAAGACTTCGCTGTCTACTGCCACTAAACTGTGGGCATAAAATTATACAAGTCTACCTCCTTGATATAACATTGACTCTGAAGACAGGGTTCGTACTCTTTCGATCTTGTGAAACTCCAAGACTTTCCATGACTTTTTCCATAACCATTAGCAGTTTTCCACGACCTATTTTGGCCATCTGTTTCTTTGCAACACATCAAAAACTTTTGTTGATATGAAGTTTTTCCAGCATAGCAAACATTTTCAAGATAGAAAAAAATTAGTCTTAAGAAAATACTATGACATATTTACCTATACGTCTAATATCATCAGAGTCTAGCTTTCCGAATGTGAAATCTGGCGAGTTGCTGTTTCGTCTCACTCATTTAAATTAACTAACCCATGTTTTATATGGTATTTTTCATTTTCAATGACTTTCCATGACCCAAATCAAAATTCCATAACTTTCCAGGCCTGGAAAACAAATTTGTAAAATTCCGTGACTTTCCAGATTTTCCATGACACGTACGAACCCTGGAAGATGACACCATACAGGTTGTCAAGGCGTCAGCAACAGCCTTTCTCAGGACTACACTAACTGGTATTAGGGTACCGTACATGTAGGTGCTTCAAGATGCCAGCAAAGGCAAACCTAGGTAAAAGGCACAACTACCCCTCCCCCCAACACACACATTTGCACACACCCCCTGGATATCAAAGCTCTATCTTACCAAGCTGAAGCAGCTGTACATTGCTCTCCAGAACATCCCCCGTCTGAGAGATTGCAGAAACTTGGATCTTGTATTTCTTTCCAGGCGTGAGATTTGCTATCACAAACACAGTGGGAGCTTTGCCCCCTACAGTGATATTGACACTTTGTTCTGATGTTTCACCAAGACACCAAATCTGTAAGGAGAGACCAGTGTATATGTTAGCATTTCATTTGGAAAGATATCTTAAACTGTCCATGGACAGTAACATTGGTGTAGTCTCCTAAAATACTGTCTCAGGGGACTTAAACGAACCAACACACTTCTCTTACTCTCACTAAATTAAGCGTCTTTGTAAACTTTACGTTACTTTTCTTCATTTTGGTTTACTTTACTTGGTAATCACTCTCACACTGTATGCAAAGTACTGCAGCGTTTTTCTTATGGCCGGTACACCAGTAAACTGTACAGACTTTCCCAGGTAACTGTACCGCCTTTCCCCAGCAGTGACGTCTGGCAGTTTTTTAAAAGTCACCAAAGACAACATTTAAATTCAATACAACTCTAACCTGCGATTAATTAACTAGAACTAAATGTTCTGGGAAACATGTCCCCAGACCCTCACAACTTCGACACTCTTTGACCTTAAACCAAGGTGTACCTTTTTTCCCACTCAGTGTACCCCATTTCCCCAACCTTAAGAAGAATACTGTACTGGTACACGTTTATCAGCTACAACTAAACACCAGTCTGATGTTTTGTTTTCTGTCAACATCACATATCTTCATCTACATTAATTTGAAAATCATTTACCAACAGGGGGTACTCTAAATATGTTAACCTGGCAGGCAACTTCAGTTTCTTATGTGAAGACCTTGCTATATTAAAAATAGAACCTGTGACACAACTGTGGTAGTACCAAACTGCCTGATACTCTGACAAAAGATTCCTAACAGACAAAATAGCTATTAAATGCCCATAAATAACCAGTCATTCAAAAATATGATAAACTGAACTAAACTTATTAATAACTTTATTTAACATTGTTGTGCTTGGAGTGGTTGTCCATACTCCCAAGCAAGTGGGCACAGATATTGGTGTGAAAGTGGATGATGACCGGATGTTACAAACAGATTGATCATTTTTTAAAATATTATTTTTAAATACATCAGAAAAGATTAACCATTGTAAAACTATCTTCTATAATAATCTACTTAAGCCCTAATTCAAGATTACTGTTAGTCCCATTTCTGACCCTACATGTACACTGTGACTTTGTTCAAAATTTTGGATTTGATGATTATGTTTATCATCCGTAACTTAGATCTGAGTGATTTGTCTACGAAAATTTTTTAATAGACTTGAACTGGCTTTTATGATAGCAGAACTCTTCTTTATTATTTAATTTAATAACATAATTTTTACACATAACTACTGTTTCCTTAGATTTTATACTTCCTTATTGTTAGTAATGTATAGACTTGTGTCATTTTAGTATATTAGGACCCATCCACACGTTGCCCAGTATTTTTGAAAATGGAGATTTTTTGTCCATAAAAATTATTTTAAAAAATCTGCATCCACACTTCAGCATTTTGAGTCGTATTTAACCGCCCAATGCTAAACTTCACTCATTAAGCATGTGCATTACTATACAACTAAGCCCGCAAATATCAAGTTTCCACGCCATCTTTGTTTATACTTTCACATCATGTTGTTCATTCGCTTGACTATTATCTTTTAATTTAATCTTCACAAATCTTGCTAAAAGCCTCAAAAAAATTTGCCACCTTCTGAAGTAATCCTGTTAAAGATTTAACAGGGCTAAGTTTTCTTGTATGTGGAAATTTAATAAATTATTGTTAGGAAATCAAGTTAAATACCAAAGCCACAAGAGGGATGCGTCTGTCTACCATATTGGATCAGGGAGCAAATGTGCAGAAGAGCGAGCATAAATCCTAAGCATGATGTCATCACTTTAGAACTCTCAGCAATAATCGACTGTTACCCTACATGCTCATCTTAAGGTCCTGTTACACGAGGCTATTTTTAATGTGACCTACAATGCAATGCTGACGGTTACGAAACACTGCACGATGCTAGTAGATGTCAGATGTTTGTAAGTTCTTCAGTGCAAAAACAGCTTAGCAACAATTTGAAAGCACCCTAACACAAAATCTCAAAAATCTCCACTTCATACAGTACTACAGTGGCCATGATATATTTCGATATACCTGAACTACCGGTAGCTAACACATTTTTCTTGTATTCCAAGTTGAGTTTCCTCCCAAGCATTGCCTAATGGCTTTACTTTCAACTAGCAAATTACTCATTTCCAAAATGGCAAGAAAAGACCATAATCCAAACAAAATTGCCCCACATAACAGGACATACCTCTAGAATTCCCAGAAATAATTAGCTGTTACTCCACATGCTCATACCAGTACTCTTAGAAGTAGCTGACTGTTACCCCACATGCTTATCTTGAAACTCTCAGAAATAGCTGACTGTTACCCCACATGCTTATCTTAAAACTCTCAGAAATAGCTGACTGTTACCCCACA
>JAOBYE010002684.1:0-24057 GCA_025403585.1 Parazoanthus swiftii | reverse complement strand
TTAAGGAATATACGGTCAAGTGCACTAGTTTTGCTAAAATATCTCGTTTGTTACGTGGCCGCGAGTGAAGGCTACCTTAGCCTCTAGTTGGTCTATAATTTCTAACCCCTCTCTAAAAGCCCATTTAAAATAATTTAACCTATTTACCATTTGAAAACTACACAAGCCTCCCATCACCCGCACCCCCCCCCCCCGCCAATTATGGTTTAACACTAGTCTTTTTTAGTCTTGTTGTTCTACCCAAAGTCATCATACGCTGCCTGATCTCAATACTGTGCAAAAAATTTTTCACTCGATGTTACAAACGTAAACACATATTTCACTGCTAGTGGAGAATTCAGACCTTTCTATTGCTAGCAGAATCCGCGAACAGCCTGGTCATCCTCTTTTTAAATTTTTGCCTCGTTTTAAAGAAAATTTCCTACATCTTAGAAAGTCTAGAAGTTTACTGCCTCTAGCCTGCGGGCAGGCTCTCCTTGCGGGTTGGGGAAAATGTTTGGGGAAAGAAGAAAAGAGTCGCTCTAAGTGACTCTTTTCTTCTTTCCCAAAACTTTTTCCTCAACCCGCAAGGAGAGCCTGCCCGCTGGCTATACTACCTCGGTTATAATTTACTTTACCTAAGTAGAAGCATCTCGAAAATTGGCAGCTTCAAATGGTCGAGCGTTTAGTCATGCGGTGACGTTCGCTCAAGCGGCGACGATTTGCCAGCAGATTACAGATACAGACTACAAGGAGTTTTTGCTGAATCTTGTTTGCTGGCCAGAGAGCCAAGTAAGCCTGTATTTATGTTTAATGAAGGTAAAATAGGAGTGGCAATGGTCGATTGAATAACACTCGTCGCTTTTAAAGAAGATAAACACTTTGCAAATTTAATACTGCACGTCATGATATAACACAGCATATCATTTAACCCAGAATGGCATAACTGATAATGTGGTACATCATATAAAAGGCGCAGCAAATTGAAAAAGAACTCTTACTGTCAAATCATGCATTACTATTGGTTAGGTTCGATCACGTGACATCAAATATCAGCGAGTATAGCATGGCCAATATCAACAGCGAAGCGAGTTATATTTGCCAGTATTGGGAATATGTTTTTCTTTCTTTATTGCGTTGTTCCGAGTCCATTCTGAAATTCTATGAATCGTTTTCTTTATAGTCGACAAACTCAATCAATACAAAAAAAAAACAATTAGCACAAACTAAATGGGTTTGCTAAAAAGGTTTTTTTTTTTAGAATAAAATTCCTATTTCTTTTTGCACTGCTGTGACATGTGCTATACCCGGGTGCTATAAGCTGTGTAAGACAACTGCTAAATATTGTAAGAATGGAAAGTAATCACAAGTTACGGCAAGCACAAACCAGAGCAGATGTTTAACTTATAAAAATAAGGTAAATAAGAGTAAACCCTGCGTAGAGGACCGTAGTAAGGAAAAAATTATATTTGGAGGGATGGCGCGCTGGGGAGATTTCTTTTTGGAGGGGGGTGGGGGCGACTGTGGCAGCCTCGAAGTAATTTACGGGAGAGAGTCACGGGTTTCTATCTTATTGCAGACCGTAGTGCACTCGAGGGGCTGCAGACATTTTGTTTGCTTTCTCACGAATTAGTTATGAACGCTAGGTGCTCAAGAAGGTCGTTTTGTAAGAAGCTTATGGTAGTGATGTATTGGATAAGTGTACAAGAGCCTTTTATCGGACCAGGTCATAATTATGGGAGTGATATGGGGTCACATATTCCGAACATGTGTTAATAAGAGCATTTGCAGCTCAATGGTTACGGTTTGTGTAGTGAAAGACGAGTTTTGTATAAGCCAATAATTAGTCATTCGGAATTGTTTGGGGATGGGTAATAACAGGTCAGATAATCACTCTAATCGATTGTATCATTGTGAGGTAACTTGTCTTGCACGAATATCTTGTATGTATTTTGCAATTTTACTCCATGATATAATATGATAGAATACAACGTGTCAAATAAATACAAGATTACAACAATCGAAATGGTTTAATTCCGTGCAGGTTTGATAGGAACCTTGTATGATTGTTAACAGACATCTCTTTTTAACCCCTGCCCCGATAAAGTCTCCAGTCTTGCAAAAAATCTCATTTTGCTAAAGTAGAATTTACAATAACTTGGAATTTTCGAATTTCTGACTGAAAAGATATACATGAAAATGAGTTACGCAGTCTTCGTTTTGCTTAATTTTGAAAATGTCTAAGGCTAGTGGGTCAAACATTTTCATTGTTAAAACACAAGACTAGAGAAATTGACTTTGAAATCAGGTGGATTTAGAAACGAAAAGCAACAACTGTCAAAGACGGAAAAATGCAACTTTGATTTTTTTAGAACAAAACTAATCTTTTCAGTATTACTTGTATACAAAAAGTTTGAAAATGAAACACAAGAAATGAAAGACTGTTTTCAGACAACAGATTAGTCAAAAAACAATCTGAACCTCCATCATCTGCAAGGGAGAAGAATTTGAGCAAAATAGAAGGAAACACGATTGATGAACTGGATACACCAAGGCCAACATATCTGAGCGCTTGTGTATGCAGGTAACGACTTCCCAGCACAATCATGACCCTTGCCCAAAAACTGAACTTACAATCTCGATCAAAAACCAGCGGTTGCCTTCAAACTTTTCACTATGACTAAGCAGTCTTGCAAAACGGTCTTGTAAATGACTTAAAGCTAGACGCTTTTTTTTCTATAAGGACCAGTAAATTTGGCCGAGTCTCATTTTTCTTAATTTTTCGGCGATTTGAGCCTCAAATTGCTCTTAAATTGTTCTCCTTTCTGTGTGAACGACTAAGCTTAAGATATTGCAATACATGTAATGGAAAACGAATTTCTTTGCAGGTGTGATTTTTGATTATCTTATCCCACAGGATTTATCACGGACTCGCTGAGTCATTTTCCGAGACGTGATTTCCAGTGATTATCCCGGGAAAAATGTAGCTATCGAGTCGAGTCCGAGCCTCAGCGTGTTCTTAAATTGTTCTTAAATTTTGGCCAATCTGAGCCTCGTTGTTCCTTTTTTTTAAAAAAAGCGTGTAGCTTAGTAGTTTGTAATTTTTCTGAAATGAATTAGTTCTCGTTCAAAATATTTAAAGAGTCGACTTTCAGTCACGTTTGTTTGTTTACTCGTTTACTTATTTGTTTGTTGTTTTTTTGTTTAAGTATTGGTTGGAAACTTGTGTCGATTGGTATCAACACACACCAGTATCTATGCAAGGAAGTCGAGATGTTAGTTGCACGCTTTTTTAAAAAAAATATCAGCATTTCCTTCATTGATTGATATGAAAAAGCTGAAAATGTTTTAATAGTCAATTTATCACAAGGATGTATGTCAGGAAAACGTCGATCATCTACAAGTTTAGAAAAAAGGGCGCAGGTTTTTGGCGTCAATCGGCCGATCGGAAACTTGCTTCACCTTGAGTTGATGAGACCGTGAATTGGAGAGATAAGAGGGTAATTAGATACTTCATGGTGCAAATCTTGATGTGATTAAAATTCAAGTCATGTTTTCTTGTGGCTGTTTATCTCTCTCATTCAAAATTAGAAAGAGTTCATCTCAAAAGTTCTAATATTAGACAGACTGTTCGCAGGGGATTCGCGATCATTGAAAACCAGCGCTTTAGAGTCGCAGGTCCTTCGCGCGAGTGTGAGATTAAAGATGTTTTGTGTTTCAGGCCGAATGAGTTTACATTACGCCTCAAATTCCTGAGATGTCCGCCCGATAGCTATCAACCAAGTTCAAAGCCACTAGAGAACCAAAAATAGCTGAAAAAGCTGCTTCCAATCTTCCTATTAAACATGTCTCCGTAGTTTACAATAAAACCATGCAGGGCGAACATAAGTGCTGATCTCACACGCAACCGCATGGTCACTGAGCGACCCTTTTAAAACAAATGCGAGTCTTCAAAACCCCAAGATAATGTTCAAACATATTATATACATCAGTTTTGTGTTTTCACTTTTTTATGGTTGTTTGTTGTGATAATGACCTGTGACCGCTACTAGTCAGACTTAAAATAATAAAAAAAATATTCTCATCGTTAGCTTGGACAGAAACGGAGTTAAATAAGTTATTGTAAACAACACAAATCTTCAACTTGGATAAGAAAACTGTTGAAAATTGGTTTGCACATTTGGCTAATCTTCAAGTATTGCAACAAACACCTCGTTTTTTCTGATAAAATCTCGACAAGTTAGAAATCCCTCACACACTCTCCCATGAAGTGAAAAATGAAAAAAATATCACTGCACACCAGATTAAAACAATCTAAAGATGTTTATTTTAAAGGTATAAACCAACTTTAAATAACAATAATTAGGGGCAATTTGTTTGAACTTGACATCTTGGCTCAGGCAAGTCATGCCACAAATGACAAAAAGAGTCAGATATCGAGGAGATCGGCAGTTCAACCGCCATTTGAACTGTTTATTTTGGTATTGTCCATGATAGTTTGGAGCCAAATATACGTGATTATATGTACAAGATAGCTTTATTATACATCATTACAGCGGTTTTGAAGTCCTTTTGGCAAACATCTTCTTACTTTTACATTATATTTAAGAACAGTTTCCAGCTTGAGACAGTTTCGACAGTTGAGTTTAAAAAAGCCAGAGTATTTTCCGGTTTAAATGTCTAGTCTCTATATTCATGTACCTCTTATTTTGAGTTACATTCGTAGCTTTGAATTGCAGGCAAATCTCCCTCCGCCCTCCCCCATTCACAAAATCTGAAAGATCTTTTTTCAAGAAACAGCTCACTAATAGAGCGTAAAATATGACATCTAGTGAAAGTATTAAGGGTAAATGTACCCATTAGCAAAGTTGTTGCAAATGTGAGGCCGTCAGAGAACCGGCCTTTTCTACGGCAGGCGGATTAAAGCTTCCTTGATTTGTGTTCTCTGGGATGAGCGTTTGATAAAATAGTTTGATAGACGCATAATCCTTTTGCTCTTAAGCCTATAGGATGACTACAAGCGGATATTACTTCTCGTTTGCAGCTTAATATTTTGGTTTGTGCGCCGCTTGGAAAACACATTAACACCGCATGGCAGGGAACAAGCTAGAACAATCTGCTCGGGACTTCCCGCTGTAGAACCAGCGGATATGGACAGCCATTTTATCTTCACTGTACAAATACTGAAGTTTCATAATTGACTCTAATTACTTTTATTTACAGACTCTGATCTTGTTCGTCATCACTCTGGTCGCTGAAAAGTTGGTTTGTCTCGGGCCCGAAATGTCGTGTGGTCAGCTGCCATCTTCGAATGTGATGTTCACCTTTTCGTTTCTTTGTCTTGCCGAGTTTCTCCAATTCCTGATCTCTCTTAAACTTCGTTCTTCGATTTTGAAACCAAACTTTGACCTGCGCTTCTGACAAGTCTAATTCGTCAGCAATTTTTTGCCGTTCTTCGCCAACTATGTAATGATTTGCCAGGAATCTTTTCTCCAGTTTCTTCAACTGATCTGCTGTGAAGGCAGTTCGAGCTCGTTTTCGTTTCTGCGGATAACTGTTCTGATCATCGTACTCCGCCATTTCACCATTGTAACCGTAATATCCTTCGCCTATATAAAAATAAAACGACAAATCCTTTAGGCAAGAATGATTAAAACCAATTTCTAGTGGAGACTCGACTTGCGGGTATAAAATATAGACTCAGTCATTTCTACAAGTACTGTAAGTTTGTGGGCGCTAATTGAATTAAACAGTTTGGTGGCAGTCTGTTAATACATACTCCCAACACCTCGCTTCAGCAAACCACTAATTTCCTAAAGAGCTGTGCAAGAGTTTAAAAAGACCACCAATACAGCTTTTTCTCTTCGAAAAGGACTGACCCAAAATTAATCAAAGTAAATGCTCGGATTCGAGCACGTTGTGAAGTTAACACGGCTGGAGTGAGCTCGATTTATTTTTTGTCATGCAAATGTCATGCATTCACAACTGATTTTTTGATAGTTTAATTCTTTACAGAGCCAGATCATCAGTTATGGAAATTATTAAAAGTTCCACGTGCACTAGCGCCACTTTTCTGAAACAAAATCTCGTGTTCAGCCACAATTTAAAGAAGCACTTAAATGTGGTCAAGCATCTTGGTGCCTTCAAGGGAAATTCCATAGCGAACCACTTCCCAGTGGCGCGTGCGAAGGTGTTCAAAATTCCATCAACATTTCAACATTCGGCATCAAACACCGATTAACCACTTTCTACAAAACAATTTCTGGCAAAACATTAAAAAGCCTTATCGATCAGCTACACATTTCTCATCAAAACATAAACTGTTGTTTTTAGTAAGCCGAAAAAGAGTTATAACTCTATCGCTTTTTTGGACACTTGATTCATATTACCGCGCAATGCTAGCCGAAAACTTGCGAAGGAATAAAGATGTTCTGAAATTAATTAATTAGGAAAGATTAAATTTAAACATTACTTATTTTTTCTTAATCTTCCACAATACTATATAGTAGATTTGAAGAGAAATAAGTTTTTGTGAAGGGACATAAGAGCAAAGTATATTCAGCATTTTTCTACAGTAATCTTTCGTGAACTACAGCGTATCTGAGACACGGCATGGAAACGTTTTCCTCAGACCGTTTAGGCCGGTGAATGACGAGATTTTTCCTAATGTCCACAATTTTCATCGGCGACGACAACATTTTGTATTGAAAGTGAAGCCTTCACAGATAACTGCAAATCTGAGTTCGTTGTAAACGACAATAAAGTAATCAATCACGGACAATATGCCGAGAAATTTATTACATCAGATATACTTCAAACCGGACATTAGTTTACGTTGAAGAGTCTCTCATATGGGTGATGTTATCCCAAATGTATATTACATGTATTCGGGTGAGAGATAACAGCTTTAAAGCACACAGTGATTTAGAGGTAGCAGGGATTGAATCTGATTCAGCTTCTCTCCAAGTGTGAAACTTATCACCCGAACGCTTGTCGTTCGCGCCCACGAGTTTTGTGTAAACAAATTTACAAAACTAAGTCAGAGATCAGTCAACGAGGGAACATAAATAAAACAAAGCAGTTACTTGGTTTTCGTTGGGAGCTTATATGGATGATTCCATGTGAGAAGCTTCAAATGAAACTTACGGGAAGTGGGTTTTAAATAGATTGAATTAACCAAACTTGTACCTGGATGTGGATGACTTAAAAAGCTGGGATAATTCTGTCGTTGGTGCCACGAAGACATCCATGGAGAAGGAATACTTTGATTGGCCTGATACTCGGGCATTATTCCCTGATATCCCACATCGTTGGGGTACATCATTTCTTGTAGCACCTGGCTGTTTGGAATCATGTTTGGTCTTTGTGGAGGGTACACGGGATATTGCGCGTGTCTTGAGGAACTTGTTGTTAGACAATTTGGTTCGTCAAACCGACAGGGAGAGACAAGTGTCGGGATGCTAAACCCATGGCTTCCTGGAAGTCCTTGGAGCATTATTGGTTTTCCTGTGAAGACTTTGGAAGCTTTTGTCAGCCGTAGACAAGTGCCAAAAAGAGAATATGCCGAAAAAAAATCAAACAGAGGTCTTGACTTGGAGAGGCTTGTATGCAAGCATGTGAAGCAGTCATGAAATCAATCATAGCTCTCAAAACACAGTAATTATCCGCTATCTGGAGTAGTCTGTAGATCGTTAGGTCGGTTGACGTGATACAAAATACGAAGCGCCGCTATTGGTGGACGTTCAAAGCCCTCGGCCTTAATATGTCAGAGATTTCATCAACGCAAATTGATGAAGGAAACACGAAATGTTCCGTTCAGTATGCTCCCTATTTCGGTGGGCTCGTAATAGCAATTACACAGATCAGATTTCGTCTCGTATGGTGGAAGGCATCAGAAAAGCCGTGGTAATTAAAGTTTAGAGATAAGATAAGAACCAGGTTTGTTTTCTCCAAATGTCAATGTTTGCTTTTGAGCTGGAATATTATTGCTGTAATAACATTTACTTTTACAGATTAGAACGTTTTTTCCAAAAAGTTCAACTTATGGCGCGGGCGAAATCCTCTTGTCGCTAACTCGCTAAGTTAGTCTTGTTTCCCCCAGTTTAAAAGTGTTAAACGGTGTAACTGGGGACCACCAGGTATGCACGTGCTGTCACAAACTTCTGGAAAGTATCACTTAGAGCAGATCCTCAGATTCAAGCACTCACCTCCACCATTTGAAGGACCCGGCCTGGCACCGATTTTGTGTGGCGATCTTGCAAGATCCTAAAACACAGATAAGGTTTTGCAATTTGTTTAAACTTTCAATGAGTCTTGAAAAGTCGATCACATAAGGTCAACAAGTTATTTAGCTTGCAGCCGATTTAGTTAATGGGTAGTTTGCATGGTTCCACCAACGGTGATGAGTAACATCATTTGCGACAGAGTTGTTTATTCAAGACGTGATGCCTTCCAAAGAAGATCCTTATCACATCGTTAATGGAAAGTGGAACTCTTGGCTTTTTTTGTCCGTCATGTCCCCCGGGGGCTCTGGGGTCCGCAAGTACAAAGTGAGAGTCACAGAGCTGTCTGGGCTGCATAAACTCGGCTTTAAAATCCTTCCTTATAAAGTGGGGATTGAATTGATCTCACACGGCACCAAGATGACCTGATTCCAAGCATTCACTTTTGGAAGCACCTTGTGACAAAGACTGCGTGCTTCAAGATTTGTGCATGGGTGGTGCCCAGTTCAGATATCAGCTGTATCAGTGTATGACCAAGTTTTTACAGTTAACATATTTTTAAATTTGTAAACTAAATGAAGATCTTTTGAATCCCCTAGCTTCTCAACGATGAATCTGTTCTGACTATTCTCAAACATAGAAATTTGCAAAGGATAAACTGTTAAAGTTGGTGTTCAGTTGCTTCAATACCGTAGACGATTTCAAAACCAATTTAAGTGAAACGGCATAACTGATAACCGGTTAGTTTTGCGACAGACCCGTTTTAAATATGTTTTGTTAAGGGAACGAGTTTCAACATTCCCGATATAAACCTTCAAACGTGATCAGTGGACGTTTTGAATAGAATGCAACAAGAAGATAAGGCCTCACTGATATCAGTGTTGTTCCCGTTTTTGGCGGCTTGGATGACAAAATGAATAATTTAATATTATGAACGTAGTGATGGTGAACAACTTCGGATGGTCTGCCTTTCCAAAAACCTATTTTATTCCAAATCGTGCATTGCGTATTCTTTATTACAACTGTCATTAATAATTTGCGTCTCAGTCAAGACTGCTCAGCGACCCTTTAATAATAAGGCCTGCAAGCGAATTGCGTTATGTCGTACAACGAATCATGTTGAAAGGAATGCTCGCAAAGTATCTACTTTTCATAACTTGTTTGTTGACTTATTCAGTTTGGTAAATACCAAGTGAGAATATAAACGCCCTTTAAATGGTTTTTAAAAAATGCCCAAGTATTGTTTGCAGCAGACAAAACAGAAATAATAAAGCCATTATTCAACTTCCTACGACGAGATATCAGGAATTCTCCCGCAAAGCCTCACACGGAGAGGCAATCGGAAGAGGAAAAAACAAGAGTTTTTCCAGTCTGTAGATTGTTTCAAAACAAACAAACGAAAGGCAACAAAAAGCGATCTTAATGTTATAGATGTTGCTGGAGTAAAATATATTTAGGGTTTCGCATTTAATAAGCAAACGTAATGAGATAATTAGTGAGATGAAAAGATTGCTGCAGCCCGATGGCTAATAAAAGCAGTAATGAAGACTAAATGTTTAAGAAATTGTGAAATAATAGGTTTTCAAAAGCTTTTGTACTCAAAGCGACCTCAACCTTTGCCCCAGCCGACCTCTCCTTCTGTGGGAAATGATGTGGTTTCTTTTCGGGAAACCAAATTAACTGTGCGTTTTCTTCATGTGAACCAAACTCTCGAAATTATAAAATAATTTGGAACATCTGCAAAGACTGCAAGTAATGCAAGTTTAAATTCCTTGTATCTTGTTGTTAATTGCGCCATTGACTGATTTGTTCAGTCATAAAGCAATACGTTTTCTAAGCAGCACGAACATTGTTTATAAAGTTTCATAATGAATGTAAATGTAATGTTTCTCTAGAGGTCGGCTGCAATCTTTCCTGGTACTTCTTATAAGAAATTTTGGATGTTAAGCGAGTTGAAACTAGAAAAACATTCCATGATAAAAATAGTTCATTTATAACCAAACACTGTTAATGCGCTGAATGCTAAGTAGCATTGAACTCATTTCTCACTCTACTATCAACTGCCCACCAATTCATTGACCGCGGCTTTTAGTTCTCTGGCGACGGGTGCCGTGAGGCGCCACAGACAAGAACCAGACCATCGCTCCGGGCGGCTAAATGGGGGAACACGAGACGGGCAACAACCCGATCCATCAACTTTCCCTAGCCAGCGTTACGTTGGCGTTTTAGTTGGCGGAGAGGGCGAAAAAGGCGTTGGACTCGCGGGCTCGCTTTTTCCCTTCTCCACCAACTAAAACGCCAAAGCTAAAACGCTGGCTGACATGTCGGAAAAACGCCAACCAACCTCACGAATTTGCAAAAAAAAAAAAAGGGACAAGAAAGCCAATCAGAAGTTTCCCACGTTCATAATAGCGCGCGCTCCTGCTCACGTTCTGTTCGCACAGCCAATAAACGTCGTTCAAGCTCTGTTCGCGTTTTGTTTGGGTGTTTTTATTTCAAGGTCAAACGAAATTCGCTCTATTCATCTCAAACAAATTGCAAAATTCCAGTGAACTTAGTTTATTAAACATAGTTGTACAAGACTGGAAGTGGATTTACGGGAGTATAATTTAACTCGACTCCCGGAGAATGGGAGTTCCTCCTTGTAAAGGATTGTATACGGAGGCTCTGCCTGAAAGGACTGCCATTTTCATGCTTGCAGTATATAAAGTGCAGCAAGAATTGGCACTAAAGTATACCAAAGGGTTGCTACAGTTTACATTTCAGCAGGTGAAAAGGTCGCCCAAATCAATAGGCATGCCAGAAGACTACAACTGGTCAGCTAAGTAAGAGAGGGGTACAATTTCTAGAGTGTGCTTTTTCAAAGGGTACCATTTCCGGCTATCAGCCCCCATATAAACTTTACTGAGCATCCCAGGTTCGACTCTAGCAAGCCTCGGGAATGTACCTAATGTGACATACTGAATCAGTTACTTTTCTTGAAGAAAACTTTGTAAAATGACACACCTAAAATGACGTCTATAACTGAATTCAACATTCGGTGTGAAGTTTGCAGTGCCGGCCGCTGCCGCGGTAAAACAAGCGTCCTAGCCTAAATGAAATGTGCCGGCACAATAGTCCAGTTTCGTATTCGTAGTTGCCGCTGATTACAATGACTACAGACTCGTTTACTGAGCGTTAGCCTCGACTTGGTGTTAAAAATTCATAAATACCAACGTAGTAACGAACTACTTACAACTCTGTGTATTGTTAGAGGCTGATCGTTCTCGCTGATATTTATGCATACTCAACACCAATTCGAGGCTAACGCTGAGTAAACGAGTCTGCCGTCATTGTAATCAGCGGCAATTACGAATACGAAACTGGACTATTGAGATGTGTTCGTGTGGGCATTTAAGGCTATGTTCACACTTAGTGCCCGAGCACTTGTGCCTGTGCACCGACACAAAACGCTGCTGTGTTCACACACTTGGTACCCAAGAAATCAACACCACTTACGTGCCCGAATACAAGGTCTCGACCTTGTACTCGGGCACGGGCACCGTGCTAGAATTCTGGCCCGGGCACTTGAAAAGAAGGTGTGTTCACTCTAGGGCTCGCGATAGCCGTACTCGGGCGTCGTGCTCGGGAACCAAGGGTGAACACAGCCTAAATGTGTTACAAGTCAGTTATGTGTCACAGAAATTGTTGAGAGCAACAACGGATCGTTAATTACCACCCTTACTTCGTCTGAAAACATGAAGAATGAAGTCCATCTTACTATGCAAACAACCCCCTCTCATCCAAATCGCTTTTGCCTGGGGAGCGGTTATCTCTAGAGTAGGAGGTCGGGGGTGCTTGACGGAAAATCGGATAAAACACCCTGAGAGCCCCCTACCTGAACAGTTTGCTACCCCCAAATATCGGAACATACACAATAAACTATTAGATTTGATCTATCAGTTAAAATACATGCACGAATCGGATGCCATTTACTGTAACCTATACACTTTGTTCACTGGACACAGGCCGGAATCCTGATTTGCGCCCAGATTACCCGTAAAAAATACCAGACTTTTCTTAACTCTGGGCTCTTGCCTTAGAAGATCTCTACAAATACTGAACCGCCATTTTTCAACCCCTAAAAACTGTGACGAGCACCCTTAGCCCCTACTTTAGGGGTACTATCCCCCGGCACTTTTGTCACGTATGCTACTAAGCCACTCTCGTTTTCGCGTTTTTAACAGGTTGTATTACCCAACAAACCGTTCACGTTTGTACGAGTGAAATCAAGAAAAAGACTGTGCCATGCTGTAATAGTTCGAGTCTTTAAGGCTAATATACAACTTTTGTTAATTTTCGCGAAATTCATAGATACAAAATGTTGCTACAGTAGAATTCCGGCTATATATATAAAAAATAAAGACGGGGGAACGAAGCGGTGATCAACTTTTATTTTCAAGTGATAAAAACTAATTTTTGGCAAACGAGCGGCGCGAGTAACAAAGTTACGCGAAAAACCTGTCAGTATCTTCAAGGCGGCAGGCACCGTGTAGTTTTCAGTATTATTTAGGGAAAAAATACACAGTTTTCGGAAAATAATCGGAAAGCTGGGAAACCGCGAGACCTAATTTTTCAGAAAGCTTCTATTGTCTTTTGAAAACGTTCGAAAATCGTCGGGAAATCTTAGAAAGTTGTCCAAAACGTTTTCAGAAACTTTTTGAAAACTTTTGTAAATTTTCGGAAAATAACTTCGGAATTCGATGTCAAAAAAGGCCCGGATATTGTTTCGTATAAAAGTAGTGCATTTACAATTAATAATACTTACGTGTGTACGTAATTGAAACAGGAAAGAAATAATCTCTAGATCATTTAGCACACGGGAAGAAATAACATTTTAACACGTAGCTTGTGGTTACGTGTGACACGCCTACGTAAAATATAACGTAGGAAGTGTGACAGGAATTAAACTTCTAAGTTTTTTTAAGTGTCATTGAACAGGTTTGAAGTAATTATAAGAAAAATTGGGAAAATGAAGCACGTCCGACCGACATTTCGGCATGAAAATGTACAAATGTAGGACGGGCACTGGCGCAGGTAAACTGGTGAAAACTTCGTCAATGTGCAAAGTCACTCGTGTAATTTTTTTGCTCGAATAAAGTTAACACTTTATACTTGTACCGTTAAAACTGGACCTTGGAGTTTTTTCAACCTTTTGTCTTTTACTACCTCGCACGCATGTGCAGTCGTTATTCCGACTTGTCTCCCAACATCCATGTCGGAACAGCAACAGCGCATGCGTACGTTGTAGGAAGAGACGGAAGCTGGCAAGTTTCCAAGATAGCGCCAATCCCAAATTGAATGACCAAAAAATTACGCATTTGACTTTACACAGTCGACAAAGAAAAGCAGAAGAAGAAAGATTTGTATGTTTAAACCGGCCTCGTTTTCTTGCGATCTGTCCTTGATTTTTGATAATTAATAACTTGATTGACGTTTAAACTCCAACATATTCTCTAATACCATTATGGCAACGAGGTTTTAACAAACTGTATTTTCAAACGACAAAAGGTACATTATATTTAAAGTTTCTATAAATATATTCCAATTTTATAAATAATCTTTCTGCTACTTGTACACATTTGTAAATAACATTAAGTTAAAACTATTATTGCAGTTGGTCTCGTTTGAAGTTCAACCGAGCTGTCGGAGTGAAGTTCTGGCCAAACGTAGATGCAAGCCGATGCAGATCGCTCAGTGTAAGTTTTAAACTTCCGTTTCGTTTGGCAACCGACTTGCATGAACTTTAAGCGTGCTTAGGTTTGAACACAAGTTCTACATCGGTTGCCAAATGAAGTACAAGTTGAACGCAAGTTTGGAGGTCAAAATTTGCACTGACTTGCATCAAAGTTTGGCCAAGGTTTCATACAAGAGCCGAGTTTTACACTTCCACAGTGGCTGGTTTGACATCTTCGGCCTCATCAAGTTCCTTCCGTACAAACTCCCGAATTTTTTCCTCCAGTTCTCGAGTTTTTGAAGCGAGCATTTTTGTTGCGAGTTTCTGGTGTGTTAACGCCTCACATTTGTCGCTGAGCTGCAAGAGAATTCAAACAAATTACAATTAAGTCTTCGGTACTTGCATGGGCAGCGGTATTCATTAACGGGGCCGTTTCTCGGCGCTGTCCATTTCAGCCATCCAAATCGGGCTTTCGAATGGGCTACATTTAAAATTTCATGACTTTTCTATGACCAAAGACGAAATTCAGAAATTTCCAGGGGGTGGGGTGGATGTAGGCAACGGGATAGTGGAAATTCCTGGGGCAGAGGGGAGGTTCATAAAAAATTCCTTCAATGGTGGGGTTGGGGATATTTTCTGGAACCACGCATTACGTATTTACAGCGTATCCTTAACGCCGCAGCTCACATCACCTTCCTTCTCCCAGGTATTCTCGTATCACCCCGAGGTTGTTCCATCTCCACTTGCTTCCTAGTGCTTCGCGGATCAGATTCAAGACTGCGCTGTTGGTTTACAAAGCGCTTAAAGGCAGCTCTCCATCTTACAAAACTGAATTACTTCACATCAAGCAAACGGGTCGCGGGTTGAATTTTAGATCAAGTCTATGTAAATTATTTATTTTATCCTATTTTTATTAAAATTCTGAAATTCATGTAAAGCGCACCAGAATATTTTTATAAAATATAGCGCTATATAAACTTATTAAATTATAATTATGATTATGATTATTTATTATCATTATTATCTATCTTTCTATTAGTAGTTTTACGGAATCCGACTTTAATTGAATTAGTTTTACGAACTCGAATTTTTATGGATTGAATTTTTTTTAAAAAAAGCACTTTTATGATTGATTGAAGTTTCTTAGCATCTTTTCTTATCCATGTATTGTATTTTTACTACGATTATCAATAAAGTTGTATATTAATTTAAAAAATTATTATTATTATTATTATTATTATTATTATAGTTATATTATTATTATCATCAACATCATTACTATTATTATTATTATTGCTATCATTATCATGATCATTGTTATTATTATTATTATTATTATTATTATTATTATTATTATTATTATTACGTGTATTTTATCCGGCAACTCACCATATGAACAAGTCTTTGCACTTGCTCGTCCTTGTGGGTACGAAGCTGTCGAATGAGTATTTCTTCCTCAGGGCTGAGAGAGCTCTCCGGGCTAGGTTCCTGAACACTCTTCTTATTGTTTTTCACACACCAGCCTAACTTGCGCCGCAGCCAGCCGGAATTCTCCAGCAGCTCGAACAACAACGAAGAGTTCTGACTTAGCTGCTCCTCATACGCCATTCTGTACGAGTCGACCGCCAGGAGGGCTTCGTCTTTTTCTCGCTTCAAACTCTCAAGCTGCCAACGACACGAACACATAAATTAAGCTGGAGAGCTACTGTTACTAAGAAGTAAAAGTGCGATTAGTCGACTGCGCATGCGTGCGAGGTAGCTGCCGAACGCTGGCCAAAGTCCAAAAAATCAAATCTTACAGCAAAAGTATGAAGTGTGTAACTTTTTTTGAACAAACAAACTTTACGACTTATGACTAAAGCGTCAGTGTAGTTCGTATTGGGATTTTCTAAACTCAAAACGACGACATTAGCTTCAAGTTGGCCTGATAGTACTACCTTCAGAAATTTGTTCAAATCAAAAACAGAAGCTAATAAAAAACGAAGAAAAGCGAGCACGATGAATCTCGAACTTGGGACATCAAACACCGGAGTCACCACGCACTGTCACTGCAACACCAATCAATTCGCTGCAGACAACCAAACTTTTATTGTACTCTATCCCTTTTTCTACGAAACAGAAGTAACCCTGATCCAAACATAAACCTCACTAACCATAGATAACCATAACTAGCCCAAAATATCCCTACATGTGTTACATGGTTAAAATTTAGACAATAGACTAGCGGAAAATGGAGAAGATCTTCTGACATGGGTCTAACCCATCGGTCTAAATTTAGACCGTACTGATTTGAGTAATACCCATTTAGGCAGGGAGAAGATGGTGCTTGGTTATAATTTCAAAAAAATCCCATTACAGTGTTTAGTAAACACCAAAATATAGCTTGTTTACATTTTTTTTGCCCTACTTCCATTCCACGAGTTATGCAACGCCGCTAATACTATGGTTATGCTCAAATATGAAAGTGTTTTGCCAAGCGTCCTACATGCTTATTGCCGATCAAATGTTATCGCTTCGTTCAACTTTCAAAATTTGTACTGAGTATAGACTTCTTCGAGCAGTTTGAAAAAAGTAAACTGTAAACTGCGAGGTCATAGTGAAATTGGGCAATTGTGATTGATGATGACACGTGACATTAAACGTTTACTGCAAGAGTGGCTCTTCTGATAAAATCCACACGATTTACCTCCTTGTCAAGCCTGGCAATATCTCTCCTGGCACTAGCCGCTGACCGTGCACACTGACAGGGCTCCTGCTGAGGACCACGACACTCACAGGCACCAAGTGTGGCTAACTGTAAGGCAAAAATGTTTAGTCATTACGAGAATGTGCGACAGACTCGCAAATGTGGAATAGCGCTTCGCGGTAGCTTTATTTTCACGTGGTTATACAGGATCAAGAATCGTGAAACAACTTTAGACAAGATACCTGTGCAAAGTCATGCTGGTAAAGAGAAAACCCCAACACAAAAGTTAACCACCAGCTTAAAATACAATAACCCAATTCAATTTAACTCAAAACAGACACCTCCAACTAAGAAAATGAGTTAGTTGCGACATCTAAACTTTTAAACAAAAAGATTCCAACTCAGTCTCAAGAAATAACACTTACTATCAAATTCAAGGTCATCAATTAAAAGCCATGAAAACGCCATGAAAATACCATGAAGTGATTTTGATAACAAATGGCGTTTGGATTTTCAAAATTCATGGGTTTCATTGACGAAAATGAATTTTTTTTTAAGCTTTAAGTTTAAGCTTTTCAATGATCTTGAAAAAGTGCCGAACTTGCCAAATGTGAAACAAATCATGGTCCAAGGAAAAGACATAAAAATATATACTTTAGTGTATTTACCATGAAAAAACGTAAATCAAGTTAAACTGGGTTTTAATGGGTCACGATAACTCACCACACGGCATCCTTAGTTCTGACTTTACTGACTTGATCGGGAACAGTGCATTAAATATCAAGCCTTTTGAAAAGTGAGGCTCTCCTTATCACGCAGTGAACATCTACACGTACATACAGTATCTAAGTCACTAATCCATGTTTGTCTATCAACCACGTTGTAGGTCCTTCGTCACACAAAACTGATCAGAATACAAATGTCTCTAATAGGTTACAAAAGTTTCATTTCTAGTCCAAAGTGAAGTTCACATCGTTAAAAAACACACTTGACGAATTATGATGACCAGTACTCTTACAGTTTTGTACAAACAAAATAAAAGAAGAGACATAAATATGTGCTGGTACTTTATGAAACCTACCGGCCCGAGGTGAATTTAGTGGCCACTAGCCGCCGAGCCGACGTTAATTTCAATCTTCACTGACGGAAAATATATGTACATTGACTTAATCCGACCGCCCAAGGAGTTGTTAGCTAGTAACGGACTTCGAGACCTATTCTTCAGTATTTTTCAGTAGACGTAGAGGATTATTATTTAGTTAATATCGTTTATAGCTCAATCTTTTCTGTTTAAACCTTTCAGAATTGATGGCAGCAATGACAAAGTGAACTACAACATCAGACAAAAAACCTTGCACTGGGGATTCATTACCCTCAATCCCTCACCCAATAGTGAATGTTGTTTTGTAGGTTCGCAAAAAACACTGAAAGAAACGTTCGCAACATTGTAGCAACACTGAAACCAGCGCTGCGCGGGCCGGAGTTTGTAGCTACACCTGTAGTATCAGCCTTTTGTTGTGGTTACAAACACAGCAAATCCCCCTACCTCGATGACAAGATCTGTGTTGGACAGCAAAGCGTCTCTGTCTGGCGACAAATTGTCATTCTTTATTTTTTCCATGACTTCCTTGGCTGCAGTTAATTCATCCCGCTCTCGTGATAATGCTGTGTGAAAGTTTAAATAGAAGTCACTCTTTAGCGGCTGGATGAAAAAACGGCTGGAGTAACTTTTTCTGGAAAACTTTGTAAAACTTTCAAGTGACATTCCTTTTTTGGACACTTCCAGGTAAATGGATAGACCTGACAAAGTGGAAAAAGGCTTCTCTCTTTCCCAAACTTCCCAGTTAGGAATCTATGGTAAATTAAGTAACTGGTTTTATAGATAAGCTCCATTTCAGTCCACGATAAACTAATATAATATCACGTGTCAGTTGATTTTGAAGAAGGCGCTTATGGGAAATAGTGCCAACATATTTAAGCGAGGTGATCTTTTGATCTGAAAAAAAAAAACATTTTCCTCCATTTTTCTCAGCTGTTATATGCCAACTGTTTGTGTTTTGTCAGACATTTAGGGCCAAGGTAGCAAAATGAAATGATTATCCATTTTACAAAAACGTCAAACTGGGAGAGAGAAGTAAAAAATGACTTTTTTCTAACTGGCTTGAGATGTCAGTAGAAAAGATGTTTGTTGATTTGTGTGATTTGAAAAGTGCATAAGTAACACCCATGTAGTTTTCCTAAGTTGTGATCTTTAATGCTGTTTCTTTTTGTTGTGTTTAAATATACAGTAGTATTTGCTTTTGTAACAGGTCCAGTGTCTTTTGTTGATGCAAGGGCCAATGAGGTGTTTAATTCTTTCAGCTAGACTTGGTCTTTGTTGAAGTTAAAAGTTTAAAAGTTTAAAAGTTAAAACTCATACTTGGTGTTTTGAAGAAAACAAGATTTCAAAAGTTTCTGAACTCTCTTGACCTCTCTCCCTTGGGCCTCCTAACCCCCCCCCCCCCTCTTGGGTCCTCTTGTCCTTCCTCGTCCCTGTTGAACCCCTACATCCCTTTCCAGCCCAAAGTTGTTATTTTCCCCCTCTTAATGATTTTCACATGAATTTCACATGGTACGTAACAACAGTGCGTCCTTACTCTCTTCCTTACTCTCTCTTCCCCCCTCCCTCTCTGTCTGTCTTTTTGTCTGATTGTGTGTCTCTCTCCACTCTCTATTAGGCACACAGCCCTTGTTCATGGTTCAAACTAGCACATAAAAAGATGCATGTTAATGTGACACTCAAAAAAAGAACATTTCTTTAAAAGAATAACATACATAAGGTAACACTTTTCACCTTTAGAAATCAGTTTTTTGTTCAGAAACGTGTTGAATCTATATACTAGAAAAATTTCTCTGACTTACTCATTTTTTCAATTGAAAGTTTCCTCAGTTCCTCTGACCGAGCTTGTAGGGCAGCCATGAGTGCGGCATTCTCAGTTGCCACCCTGTCAAACCTCTCAGCCCAGGTTTGTTCACTGTCAAGCAGATAGCTTTGCTTTAACTCTAACTGCCACTGTAGCATGTTTACTTCCTGTGTGGCAAGGGAACACTCGTTACTTCCTGTTTGTAACATGTTTACTTCCTGTGTGGCAAGAGAATGCTCATGTGTTTATTTCCTGTTTCTAACATGTTTACTTCCTTTATGACAAGAGAACACTCTTGCATTTACTTCCTGTTTATAACATGTTTACTTTCTGTGTGGCAAGAGAACACTCATGTGTTTACTTCCTGTTTGTAACATGTCCTGTTCCTGTATGACAGATATGACCTTTCCGTTTGCACTGGCTGAAATCAATAAAAATAATATTTTCAATCAGCCAGACTGGTCAAACGAAAGCACTCCCAGGGAGTTTGTTATGTGTGATCAGCTCTTTAATTCTCATGACAAAATAACTCCTTTTGTATTAATATTGTAAGGAGAAGATAGATTTGACAAACTAACTGGGGTTGAAAGAGTAAACAAAAGGAACCCTATAGATTACATAATTACCTGCTGCAGTTTCCTGCTTGCATTCAGTGCCGTTTTTGCAATTTTTTGTTGCTGTTCCTGTTCTCTTTTCTTCTGTTTTTGCAAGATTTTCACAGCTCCATATTTACTGTTCAGCTGCTGTTGGCATACTTCTAACTCAACACTCAGATTCTCAATTTCCTAAATCCAAATAGAATAAGAATTACATATTATTTTTAACATAAATGGAGAAATATAGTTAAAAACTCAATTCAAAACCCAGTAACCACCTCTTTGGCATACTGTAGCTTGTTCTGTAGTTTACAATAGTCCACATCATGGATGTATCCATTTTTATCTGACAATAAAGAACATTTAATCAGATGTTAAAATGAATCAGAAGTCTGAAGACAAGTAACATTTATTATTATTTAGTGCAACATTATTACTACATGTAATCAAACATTCAAACCTGTTTTTTACTTAGTCGAATGTGGGTTGAAGGTCTCAAATTTAAAAAAAGGCTGGGGAAGCATGTTTAGATAATCATATTTTTGACATTTTGGTATAAAATTGGGTATTGTTTTGGATAAAATTGTAAGAAAGTGCTATATGGAATATATATGAAACACATTTTGTTACCCTATAAATAGATATTGGTTAGTGTAATGTCTTAAATTAGGTAGAGAACTGGCATAATTTGGTCTGACAGCTGGTGAAGGTTTCATAACACATGCTGCACACCCTTAAACAAATTGTTCAGGAGACTACTCTGTTTGGGCAATTGCATTAATTTTACACATTTTTTTCAAACTGTTTAGACTCAACTGACAGTATCAAACTGTAAGTTTTGTGTCATGACCCCAAGTACATAAAACAGTCATTATTAACTCTTTTAGCCCCAAATACGATCTATGATATATAGCTAAATTCTCCTAAATTATATCCATACTTTCCTTCTAAACAGTTGGGGAGAATTTTGCTTTTTATATGAACTAGCTTGCTGTGTATGATCATTTCTAGCCTCAAAATGAGCCGGCTTGCAGGCTAGATCATTTCATGGATTCTCACAAGCAAACAACTTATTTAGTTTTAATATGGTGAGGAGAAGATAGATGTTGATAAACTTGCTGGGGTGGACAGGGTTATCTGTACTAGGTGAGAAGATGGATCTGGCCAGTGAGAGGTCATTTATATTGTAAGCTGACCCTCTGTGTCAGAGAATATTTCTACTGCTACCAACAACCACTTTATCTGCAGGTGTATACAGTGTAGCACCTGTTTTGAAAAAAACCTGTGGTGGTTGATCATGAATTAAAATGATTTCTTCAACCAAATACTAATACCATGGTCCTACTATATCACGGGCAGGTTGATTGTGTTTGATAGCAGAGTTAATTAACTTGTGTTCACAGTTAGCATTTGTATCAAGTCTACAAGCAAAAACACAAGATTATAAAGCGCTATCGAACGACTTGATATTTTCTTGACACATGTACATGTACTTGTATGTTGTTTTTATTATGATTATATAAAAATTGACTATATAGTTCAATTTCTTGGCTGATATTTTCGTTGATACTGTACCTGACATAAACAAACCTTTTTTTGAGCCATGCGCTTTACTCCGAGCTCCACTGTGTTTCCTCGGACAAGTCCTTATATCAGCACTGCTGTCGCTATTACTTCGTTGAAGAGTTCTGTCCGTAGTTGACCTCGTTGTGTGGCAATGTTTACATCTGAACAAGTCCCCACTATCGCATTCACACGACGTTAAATTTATCTTGCAGTCAGCTGAATCACTAACGGGAGACGGCGATGTATCAGTCGCTGTGCAGTTGGGGCTGGGTTTGCAGGGGGATTTATTGGGGCTACCAAAATAAAAACCACCAAATTCGAAGTCCTCTCTCGGGATACCGCCAGGTTTTAGACCAAAACCCAAGCCAAGGTCGCCATCACTCAGACTGAAATCCTCATCCGATGAAGCAGTTCCCCTTGCAACCATAATCCCAGTTTCCATACGAACTGGTTCGAGGTTTTTTTTAAAATAGTTATCTGAGAATCCTCATGATTCTTCACGTATTTACTCAAAAATTCAGGAAAATGACAACTCAACAGAGTTGGCTTGGTAACCACGCCCTCTTGCACGGAATGCCGTCATTCTTGGCATGCGCGTCCTTGTGTTGGCCGGCAACCAGCAAAAAAATCAAGACCATCGAGCAAATCTGAAAGCCAATAAAGGGGGCTGGATAAATGATCAAGGCTGTAAATGTTAGAAACTGTATAAAACCAATTGTTTTCGACATGAAAGTCGTCATCATCAGGGTTCTGTTCAAAAACGTTTGGTTTTTATACAACTTTTAACTTTTACAGCCTTCAGTAAATATTTTTATCCATTTTACCTTCAAGCGAACATATGTGGAATGAAGAGGGCTCTTGTTGAATTGTATAGAAACTAGTTTATTACGTGACACTAAGTATTCAGATTATGTTAAAGAAACTGATAACTAGGATTTTGAAATATTGCCATTTTTCCCGAAAGCACTTGTCTTTATCGAATGCACTATTATTTTTGCTCGTTCGAGCTGTTTGACAGCTTCTAACGTTGCTCTTGCCATATTTTGTTTCATCCCCCCCTCCCCTCCCTTCTCACTGGACCTGGCGTATTCCTGTTTTTGTCTTTGGCAAATGTTTAGTTCAGATCTCCGGGATTTCTTTTTATATGTCAAAAAATGCGTCGCCTTTTGTAGATCATTATTAAGATGAAGTTTTATAACAATACACTCAGTCTTTTTTTTTTAGTTAGTAGACGGTTGGAGATCAAAATGCCAAAGTTTAACTGGAACACGTTAGATCAGTACGGGTCCCAAAGGGGGGGGTCGTTGGAGCCCCGGAGCCCTGTGTTTTATAGCTGTGGAGCCGGGATCCTGTAAATTTTTCCTGTCTGGAGCCCTGAGCAAACAGTTTGTGGAGCCCTAGAGCTCGGACCATTTGCTGTGTCATAGTAAGGTCTTCAAGTCTTTAAGATTTATGTCTTTTTGTGGGTTTAGCAGTAAATCTAAAAAATATTTATTTCTAAATCAGAAAACAAGAACGGATTATTTACATATGGTAACTTCTCATGCTGTCGTCTTGTTGGAAATGTATTTAGTCTGTTTTTACCAAGCTCCTATACTAAATTATATGAAAACCACCATGCTTGCAGTCGTCGGATTGGTTGTGTGCGAGTCCAGTGCCACCTTTATGGTATTGTACAGTGTATGGTATAGTATGCAGTCTCACACTGTACCTTACAGTATGAAACAGAGTCAAAATGCTAACTTCAGAACGTAATCGGCAATTGACTTCCTTGGAATTTACTTTTGTTAACATTCACTCCGTTCATTTAGAGTGGAAACACTTTTAGTACTTTTTGTTACTGAGTGATAGTTCAACATCAATAAATAAACAAGTTGTAGACCAGTTTGAATATAGTGAAAACTCATATGTACTAGCTATATATAGAAGTAGCATAATTCGTTGTTTGCCGTCTACATCTCTGTGAGCGTCGTGGTGCATTTTCCGCTTCAGAAATTGCCATCCGGCCTTCCTCAACCAGAGGTTCATGTTCAGTAGCCGTTGTAGTGTCACCTCCATCTAGTGCAAATAACATTGTCCTCTTACACCGCTCTTCGTCCACTCTCACTATACCTTCTTCCACCTCATCGAACTGAATTCCATATTCAATAATTCCTTCAGCCATTACCGTCAAGCCCTCACTTCCCAGTTCAGAAAAATGAAAGGGAATGAGCTCTTCAGAGAACCAACTGCACTTATATAATTTCTTCGTGGAACTCCATCATAGATTCGTTCCTGTAGCTTCACTAGAAAGAATGGGGATGGTGCATCGCGCAAAAAGCGATGCTGGAGTCAACTGCAGCCAAATTATTGCCATTTAATTCTTTCTCTTTCTTCCTATTAGCAGCAA